>OY754970.1:19070432-19378351 GCA_963576475.1 Molanna angustata
TTTTTATTAGAAATGGGGTATCTTTGATTGATCCCGTTTTAATGTGGTCAAGATCTGATCATGGGATCCATGAGAAAATCATCAACTTCTTCAAGTTTTACTTTAGCGATAGTAATTATTTATCACACTATCAGATTTTTTTTAATAAAAAGGGAGTACTTCAGAGGTGATCACACTTATGAGTTTCATCGAGTTCTCATGATAGGACTTATGCAAAAAAAAATCAAACCTTCAATTTGCAAAGACGTCTGCAATCTGTATAACACGTATTATTGTATAGGCTAATTGTATGAAAGATATTACTGCATTCATACATACTATATCCCTTATGGGGGAGGCAGAGAGAGCCGATCGCCACATTTTTCCATCTTGACACATTCATTTTAAAGTCGGTTTTTGATATGAAAGATTGTTATACTCATTTTTATGTTTTTTCCCTATATGATTAAATTAGGTTAACTTTGTATTGAGACAAAGCTGTGAGACACCGGCTTAGAATAGTGCTTCCAATCTTTTCTTTTATTGATTTCGAGTGTCGTATTGTTTCGAGTGAGCGAAAATACAACAGGCAACAATAGAATCTCACATAGTTCAGCAATAAGGTTCACCACCTATTTTAAGTTTAGTGCCTTTTTAGGTGAGACGAGACTGGTGTGTGGCGAAATACGCATGTGCTGTATTCCCTTTTATAAGGTTATGCACACCCGCACACCTGTAGCTTGTTACTCCAAATTGTGGTATATGCCGTGATGGTATGAATTAATGAATTTATGTATTGATACACTCTCATATAATACTCATAAAGCTAATGAGGCGATGAAAAATGTGAGTACTTACTACTTTACATGTGTAGGTACCTATGTCAAATAAATCCCATCTATGTACATGTTTTAAAAACATAACAGATCATATCAATTTCAGATTCATTTAAATGATGATTTCACAATAAATACCATGGCATGATGTGAACTAATTTTACAGTGTATCGATTTTAAAACTTTGTCATGAGTTTGCGGTCAGGTGAGGTGGAATGGCGGATGCAGCTACATAGATTACGAGTATTTATTTAAGAGACAAACGAGTTTTGTGCACTCGGGGCAGCAGACGGTAGGATGCAGGTTTGGTGCAGAAATGCGAGGGGCGAGGGTTCACTTCCCCGGGTCTCCAGTCTCCGGCAATCTTCTGCACGCGATAATGGCAAGCAGTGGTAGCCGGTCCAAGGTCATGACAGCAATTATTTCATCGGGAATGCGCTTGCGCAAGACACGACCGCCACACCAACACCAATTATCAATTTTAATATTTGGATCAAAGGAAAGATTCGCATTTAAAATTTCCACGAAAAAAATTTAACGATGGGGGATACCTAGAAACAATGAAAAATGTCAATTTGAAATATTAAAATTAACCTTGAATTTCAAAACAACACATTTTATAATTACAGCCATTATAAAAAAAACATAATATGGGTGCAGAGTACCTGAATAGTCTTGAGAAACATTGCGTTAGCACGTATATTGATCACGTAAATTGTTGAAGACAAGTCGTAAGCCTTACATGTACCTATCTACTCATTACTTCCTTATTCACAAACAAACTTACTCTTCATTATGCTGATCAGAGAATACCGCCATTGGCTAATCTAACACTTTGAAGATGATCATTGTGGTGAGCGTTAGTTTGAATCAAACCAGTGAAACCAAAAGTTCTATGTTTTTTCCTTACTTATTTAAGTTTCAGGTTCATGTATTATAGTGCGTTGTCCATCGACAAGATCTTCAACCAAAATTCCTCGAAAATTCATTAAGATAGATGTACCCACCTGGTCAAATTTGATTTGGAGACGAGAATTTATTGGATGCCTAATGTTGATTTTTTTCTGAGGTTATATAATTAATTGAATAATTATATTAGTATATAAAAAAAATAATGTCAATTTAATAATAATCTTTGATCTTAACATTTTTTTATGTAGATATATTATTAATATAAAATAAAAAAATAATTAGTTTTCGTTCTATTAAAAATAAAGTATCGTTTAATTTTCGACAAATTTTTAACATCTCAATAAAGAAGAGAAGTTGAAAAATTATAGGAGAACCAGGAACTCAAGGCACCTACTTGAGTTCCTAGTTCTCCTCTTTATGCGCTTGCTCAATATTTTTTTTAACGTATTAAGAACGTGTCATGAGTAGCCCCCCTGTTGATATTTTCTGAAATATTAATCTAATCAAAGCCCATTTGTAGATTGGTAAATCAAATAACGGCGTAAACACGAATAAAATTCTATTGAATAAAGATGAGAAAGAAGTTTCAGATTAATTACATATATTATTACTATTCATAGCAACCATGTTTTTCTTGTCAGTGTTTTGACTTATATAAACACTTACAACATTTAATCATGTTGGTTGGATATTATGTCCTTTACAAAGAGTGAATTTCATACTACCAGAGTATAAGGCAATGTTTCGCAGAATTGATTTTTCTTACTGAATATACCTACCAATTAAGAATTTGCTAAATAATTATAAAACAAATAACAGTAATATTCTTAAGAAGTGAAATATATTATTGTGCGTTTATTTCAAATCATCAATTATCCATGTAGGTACCTAAATGTTCAAGATAAGAAATTCTGCTTATAGGGAGAATCAGTCAAGTTTCTTGAAACAATTATGGAAGTACATAAGAAGGTACAAATTTTTAATTAGGCGTACGATTACTTACAATGTATTAAATGAATCACACGCTAAGGTAATTTTTTCCTGGTTTTTTCCCAAATATACGGATCGTAGTTTTGGTCCGATGTTGCATTTTGCGAATATTATAACGAAGCTTGCTATCTCTCATCTCGAAACACAACGTATATTCTAATAATGGGCGTAATGTAAATTTATGTCTTATGTTTGACCCGAGATGTAAGTAATTAATTCCGTCTATTCCTCACACAGATATGAAAATGGGATTATGATGGTAATTTCCATTCAGCACACCTATGTACGTATGTTATAATATGTTGATGTTGCAATGGTTATACCTAATATTATCACTAAAGCTGTCATCACCAATTTTCCAGTTGACTTTTTCGTCTATACTCAGATCTCGTGTGGGCGTCCTATTTCGCCCACTTCACTATCCTATGTCGCGATTCTTGGCAATATTTTGTACGGTCGAGGGCGGATCTTCAGCAATTATATAAATCGATATTGAGCCAATTCTGGTAGTTCATGGTCATAAGCCAAACTGTTTTTAAGATTTGTCTTAAAAGATGTCCACAAATATGTTTTAATATCTTGTGGATTAATAATAATATCTAAAATATGCAAATTGCTGACACATTGTATACTTATTTCTCTTTTCTTGTTTAAAGGAAAAAAGGCGCACTATACAAGTCGATAATACAAGTCACATGCAGGTTGCTGGAAAACGCTAAAGAGTAAGAACTTATGGCAGCCGAACTATCAATATTGCAGGGCTTTTCATGAAGTTGATTAACATAAGATTCAGACTTTAGAAATCTTTGAGGATAAAATTAATCAATTAATTGTATTAACTTATCATCATCATCATCATAATTGGCCCTACAGCCCGTTGTGGGCCTTGGCCTCCTTCAGAATCCGTCGTCATTCCTCTCTGCACTCTGCGGCTCTCTTCCAGTTGGTAAGGCCCAGCGCTCGTACATCAGCCTCCACATCGTCCAGCCATCTCATTTTTGGTCTGCCTCTGCTTCTTCTTCCGTCTGGTGTGGTGTTTAAAAACTTGTTAGGATTACGACAAGAAATCTAAAATTCGGTGTATTCTTCTTTATTACCGACTTAATTTTCCTATTGACTCTTCTGTGAAAATATTAAGGTACCTACTTCGGGAAAATATGTAGCATCTTCTTCATCTTTATCAGCCTTATTCCCTCCACTGTAGTAGATAGGCCTCTTTCATTTCCTTCCATCTTTGTCTGTTTGATACCATCTGCATCTATTTTCTTTTCGCCGTCCTGATAATATCATCGGTCCATCTTTTTGGGGCCTGCCGATACCTCTTCTATATGTATATGAAACATTCTAAGATAATGCAAGGGGGATAGGTCATACATAATTTTTGCATAAGTGCCCAAAATTTCTAGCTAAGCCACTGTGTACATAGTATGTAAAGACCATTTTTTTTAAATTATTTTACTAGTGTAGATTGCCTATTTTATAAATACAACATATTTATTCTAATCATAACATATATTTTAGACTTACAACGTAAAATGACAAAATCACAACGCAAGACACATTCCATTCCGCAACTTTTTTCATGGATAGGTATATATTTGTATTTTAAATATATATCAATGATGTTGTACAAAATTATGGTAAGAACCTTGTATTAAACTCTACATGAACGTTTTTCTGATGATCAATTAGCCCTACCGCCTCATTAACATCTGACGTAGGTATTTATAAATGAAACGAAATATAATTTTTTAAAATAAAACAAAATGATTAATTGTTATAAATACTCGACGAACTTGAAAAGACGAGTGTTAGTACATTAAAATAAGCAGTTTTTAATAGTTGTTATATATACTATGTTGCTTGTCACTTATTTAGTACTTCACGGCAGCTGTTCGCTTCAGGCAACGTCATGGATCGCCGTTGTGTGTCAAAATCGAAGACCCAGTAATTCAATATAATTTGTTGGTTAAATTGATGTAGATGTCAGTTATCCATTTGACTGCAGATAAATTCAAGGTTGTCAAAATAGAAATCATATAAAGTAGAAATAAAGAAAACAAATAACTATGGTGAATAAATGCTTACATCGTGTGTCCTAAGATGCGTACCTATATTTGTTTTATTTTGTATTGGTGACTCCATAATAAATATGGAAATGTAAAATCTAAACTTATAGTACCTAATAGTTTATTACCATGTGAACTCAGAAACTAACGAGTACCTAATACATACTCAAATTTAACTCTTTTTTGATAGGAGTCTATGTCATAAAAATATATGTAATAATATAATGTCTCTTTTGTCTACCAAGATTACCTAAAAACACAGTTTAATATATTTAATTGGATAATAATGATGATCCTATGTGATGTATGTATGTACATGTACATTGACTAGATCTGTATCAGTCCATGGTCTAGTGATGTTGACTACCAAGTGACATCAAATTATGTCATTATAATTATATTAACTAGAATATTTGTTGTTTTATATAATGTCATTACATATGTAGTTAATGTTCGTGTGTGGTGTTCTTTTCATATGAAATTGAAACAGTTATTCAATTATGTGATACAAATAGCTTGATATATTCAATTTGTAATTTTAAATGATGGATAATATATATATATATATATATATATATATATATATATATATATATATATATATATATATATATATATATATATATATATATATATATATATATATATATATATATATATATATATATATATATATATATATATATATATATATATATATATATATATATATATATATATATATATATATATATATATATATATATATATATATATATATATATATATATATATATATATATATATATATATATATATATATATATATATATATATATATATATATATATATATATATATATATATATATATATATATATATATATATATATATATAATGCTTCGGTCCAAAGATGCTACATCAGTGAACAGTGAACATAGCGGATAGCCTAGTCTTCACACCATTTTTTTTAAACATAACCTACAAAAGTTTGGTAAAAATACCAAATTAGTCATTTATTTTAATATTTTAGTTACTTTTTTTTAATATATAATGCAACTGGCTCACGCCAGTTGCAATTATAACTACAAACAAACCTAGCCAACCTATTTTTACCAAACTTTTGTAGGTTAGGTTTACAAAAATGGTGTGAAGACTAGGCTATCCGAACATAGCAGGTAGTTGTTTGAATTATGTGCAAACATCTTGGAATCGGTTCTATTTCTACGTCAGGAGTGGAGATTTCTAATATATCAGTCATTGATAAATTATTTTAAGAGTGTTTCCAAGTGAACCTAAAATTTACACTAGGTAGTAAAAGATTCTATATTTCTTTCTTTCTCTCTTTTTAGCCCTGTTAAAGTCCTACGTCAACTGCGTAGTGGCAAGTGTTGTCTTTTTGTTTTATTGCTGTTAATTTGCAACTTGAAATTTATTAGGAATTATTAAATGTATGAGTTATTTTTAGGGTACAATAATTGTGATGTGACAATCTGATTAAGTATAGAATGTCATATTGATACTCGCTCCGACACGGGTATGTTCCCAGTGAAGCGGGTGTCGGTCAAAAATAAATAAATAAACCTCACTCTTGTGACGTGAATTACCAGCTGTCTTTCATATCTTGGGAGGACATCCTATAGGTCCGCTTTCATGGGGAACATTATCCCTGGAACATTATTCTCGATACGTGTTCGTTCCAGAACCTTCTTCTCTGTCGATCCTATCACACAATAAATATCCTCTACTTTGCACAGCTTTTGGATCAATTTATTAAAAAGTTACATATTATAGCACATAAATTATCGCCAGACACTTGTAAGGAGTTGTTGAAATCAAAATATTTAACAATGCGGAAGAAGACTCAACAAGAAAACTTTGTATAATAAAAAAAAAGATTATCTGATCATTCATGGTAGTAATACAAATTGAACGGCACGGAAGCATGAAGTTTACAATTAATCGTTCAATACATTTCCAATATCATTGGAGAGAAAATAATAATGTTTTTTTATTTTCTTGATAAACTTTCATGTGAGGAAATAAAGTGTGCAAGTCTACCGCGAAAAATATATACTGGCGCTTTCAAAGTGGGCAGAAAGAGATTAGATTATTATGTGACAAAATTAATATAAGACACATGCGTCGTAAATGTTCATGAAGCATGTTGATTTTTTACAGCATGGATTAAAACATCTCCTTTATTATTTAATATTTATGTATTCTGCATAGGGGTAGATTCAGTAGAGAGTGATGATATTATTATTAATAATTGTAAGTATGTAGACATGGGTGTTGAAATCTTTAACCATAACAACCTGTATACAGAAGTCCGAGAACAAGTCAACAAAGCGTCTACAGTGACAGAATTTCTCAGAATTTCAGAGGACCAGTTAGATCAGGATATGCGTAGGTACGACCTATAAAAACATATGCAGCAGAGTTGCGGACTAACACTGTTTTAATCAAAGGGATATTAAGAACATCTGGAATATTAATATTCATTAGGTACTGGAAATAACTCTCCGAAATTATGTCCGTTTTGTAGGTATAAGGAGAACCTGCGTAATAGAGGACATCGTCATCGTCAGGTGTAGTTGATGAAGAAGTAGATAATACAAAGACCATGTGGCCAGAATGAACAGTGATAGACTTGCTTATAAAGCAGCCAATGAAATTCCCTTTGGACGACGCCTATCTGAAAGACCGACGAAAAGATGTAGGGACAGTTGGACCTTATTATCTAAGGAGGCATAGCTTCTGTCACATAGCCAAAATGTTGATCAAAAGAAATAGAAGTAAAAAGTTGAATATAACGTAGATGTATAGAAACTACTAAAAACAATTGTAAAAAATATATCAATGATTTATTTAATGTCATTTTTTTTAATTTTTTATTTTTTTTATGTACACCAATGGCTTAGCTAGACATTTTCGGCCCCCATGCAATGACTTAGTAAGGAGAATATTTTTTATATATATTTTAACATATTTTTAAAAATATACCAATATATATTTGCACATATTTATTAGATCTACGATTACTACAACATAATAAATAAATCTTCCCATAAGAATCTGATATATGGATATACATTAGAAAAATTTCACCAGTTTCAGCATTCTTTCTGTTCGGGCGTTTAAGATCCAGCCTACCCATATTCCATCTTTGGCTTATTATCACCACGCTGAGACGAGACGTCGCCCACCGCCGCCCAGAGAAGAAAGTACTTACCCACAATTCGGAATTTTCATTTCAATAAATTAAATAATTCGGAACATTTTCAAAAAAGGAACATTCATTTGTTTTTAGTTAGTTGCAATTTTTCACTATTGTCAGACACGTTGTTATTTTGCCTTTCATATTTTCGATAAAAACTTTCCCACTAAGTGTTGTGTACCATTTCAAGAAGAATTTCCGAAGCTTTGGTCGAGAAAAGCGGAAGGCAACATCCGGTGCATCGCCAAGAACCTGGGTAAGTCGATCTCAGTTCCTGGTGATAAATTTCTCTTGTCCTATCCCAACCCGACCAATTCCTTCAAAATATACAGTCCACATAAGCGAGTCGGGCAGTATCGTCCAGAGTCAATATTACCAATTTTCATTTTGCCAGGGTCACAACACTTTCTTTCTAATAAATAATCTATTTTTGAAATACTATCTGAATTGTGTTTGCTCTGTTTGAGTTAGAATTTTTAGAATGACGGTAATTATTTTTCATATTGTGTATAGAATTTTGGGCCCCTTTTTAAGCTGGGATGATTCTGCTATTAGGAAACTACGCCTGATTCAAGATTCAGTTCATAAAAAAACTTTAAAAGTAATGTGAATTGAACAAAATAAAAATTAAAAAAAAACATTGGTCAAATCATGCATTTTTTTTTATTTTCATACGAAATTTTATTGTTTTTTGTTTTTAAATTCTTAAGAACTTTTATTGATCCTTGTTTTTAAATTCTTAAGAAATTTAATTGCTTCTTGTTTTTAAATGCTTCAGAAAAATTATTGTTTCTTGTTTTTATTTTCTTACGAATTTTATTGCTTTTTGATTATCATAACGAACATATTTTTTACAATCTTGCTCCAAATAACAGAATTTTTTTAAAATTAATTTTATTTTAATTTTGTGTCAATCAAAAAAAGGGGAAACGATCGTTCCCTTAAAATGAATAAATTTTCAGATAATATAATTTTTTATCAGAATAACTGTGGAATTATAAATTTGTCTGAATCGTTTAAATGTTTTTTCATTCTATCAATATATATCAATAAAGCAAGTACATATGCATCCTCATACATTCCCTAAATTAAGCATAAATGCTTGTACTATAGGTGAACGAAGTTCGTCGTGGCTGGATTACTAACGCAGAGCGCTAACTTGTCTGACACGTGACATTTTTTTACACTGCGTTTTAGAATGGACGTAAAGAAAAATGAAAAAACAATCAATGCTTTTCTTATCAAGTGATTTAATTCTTTTCTGTTTTTACGAACAACACACAGCTAGGACTTTAGGTATAAGGCACACGAATTTTGTTATTTTCGTGTGTAGGTAATGTATCGACATCATACATATGTAGTATTCTCTAAATAATTAATATAAGTTATGATACACCTGTGGAAGGGAACATTCATTCTAATATTTATGTTAAATTTAATAAGTTCATTTTATGTTATTCACGGTTGGTAAAATATGAGATTTTCCTATACCTTAATATTGATGTGTGCATACGAACCTTTTTATACGAACGGTGTTATACGAATAATCTAAATGCCGGATATACAAGTTTAATAATAATATCACACCATTAAATCGATTTCCTGTCATGGATATTATTATGTACAAGATGATTGCTAATGTTGCATGTTGTGTCGTGTCCATGTTTCACATCTTCCACATAACTTTCTTTTAACACATCGATATATAAATATATCACAACATAATCATACTTTTGTAAAACACTTAAATAGTTCCTAAACTGGTTTTAGCATTAAATTATAAATAAGTAGGTAGTTATTCATATATTTCGTAAGAAGTAAATTTCGTTATGAAACTAAAATATTACGGGTTATTTATGAAATATCATAATTTACGAAAGAATAGACGATGCCAATCATGAAGTACCTAGATCTCGTTTAAAAATGTCTTCTGCAACTTATTGTGGAAGGGAAGGCAGGTTATAGGAAGTAAAAGGATATCATGGGTGAAGAATCTCAGACAGTGATTCGGCATTTGTGAAGTAGTGTCCTCATGAGACTGGCTCAAGATTGAGAAGAATTCAGAATGATACTTCTGTAGGATTGACAAAGGAAGAAGTAGAAAAAAGGCTATATCTTGGGTGACGACCACAATTTTAATTCATTGCGAATATTATTTACATACATAGGTACCTACATGCATTAGGTAGAGAGAATAACTGAGCGTCAATACATTTAATATAACGCCATATATTTAATATTATTTATTTATTTATTCATCTTTCTGTACATAATATAAATAAAATATAATGTACACTGGCGGGCTTTTTGCCACTATGCAATTTCTTCCAACCAACCAGAATATTTTATATGGAATATTGTAAATACAAACTTTGTGGAATATTCTCTACATATTTATTTAATATATTTATCTTTGTACTGCGAATGAAATATTTATTACAATCTGTTTCTTTTTTCTATTTTATTTGCATTTATTCAAAATAACGTTGTAGGTATTTTATTTATTTATTTCTATCCAAAACATAGAGTAGGTATATGTAAGATACAAAATAATTGTAGGTAATACCCAGTATTCAGTAACTATTGGAACTAAATTAGGAACGTTCTAAAATTGTAGATTTTAGATTTACGGTCTTATTTCAGCATTATAAAACATATTACACTTGGATTAAATGGAGGAAGAATTTTCCTTTTACGACCGGAACGTTCTTAAAAAGTTACTGAATCAGACGTATTACGAATCATTAGACGTATTACATTACGAATATAAAATAATTAAGAAAATTATGAAATTTTCATCATTTTCATAACTATTCAAATTACGTTTGATTCAGTAACTTTTTAAGAACGTTCCGACCAATATAGGTACGTTCCTATTCCATTTGGTCCAAGTTGATATTTTATAACGCTGAAATAAGACCGTAAATCTAAAATCTACTTTCTGCTTTCTACTTTCTGCTAAGTTCTATTAGCAGTTCTATTAGCAGAAATCTACTTTCTGCTAAGTTCTATTAGCAAAAGTATGGAAGAGTTACAGTAACTTGTAAGTATGGTATATGAAGGATGCATAGAGAACGGACTTAGGATGAATGCTAGCAAATCAAAGACAATGGTCTTTGAAAAGAGTGAAAGCAGAACAGCGTGTAAAATAAGGGTAGAGAACGAATAGCTCGAGCAAGTCGACGAATATGTATACTTGGGAAGCATATTTCAACAGAATGGACGGCTTGATAAAGAAATCGAAAGAAGAGTTATGGCAGGAATCAGAGTGAATGGAGCACTTAGACCAAATATGAATGACCGCAACATATCAAAGGATGCCAAAGTTGCCATTCATAACGCCATCGTAGTGCCAACCTTGACGTATGCAAGTGAAACCTGGACATGGCAGAAGACGCATGAAAGCAGAATAAATGCAGTTGAAATGAGATCGTTAAAAAGAATTTGCAATAGAACGATGTATGACAGGGTAAGAAATGAGGACATAAGGAAAGAATGTAAGTTGAAGAAAGATGTCATTACTAGAATGAAGGTGAACACATTGAGATGGTTTGGTCACATGGGGAGAATGAATGAGGAGCGCCTGACGAAAAAAATATACAGAGCGGAAAGGAATGGAATGAAAGGTTGGGGACGCCCAAGAAAGGGATGGAACGACCATGTGAACGATATTCTGAAAGACGGAAATGTTAGAAGTGTGAGCAACAGACGAACATGTATGAGACGATGCATGAATGTGGACGAGGCGAGAAATGCGTGCCAGGATAGAAAAATGTGGCGTTTGGTTATCTCTGCCTACCCCGCAAGGGACATGGCGTGATGGTATGTATGTATGTATGTATGTTCCTATTTTAGTTACAATAGTTAAGTACTGAATAAGGGGTAATATAAGCATATACATAGTAATATAGTCATATAAAAAGTACATATAAATTATTTCATTTCTAATTAATAACATTGTATTATTTCACTTGTGTTTACATAGTTTTCTCATGGTTTTTCTTTATCTATCTCTTTTTTGTTACTAACCCCCTCAATAGGTACAGCCTGTGATATTTTAGTCGTGTTTATTTATTCATACATTTACATATAAGTACATATACATACCGACGCATTCATACATATGCGTCTATTTTTCTTCGTTACTATTAACCGTTATTAGGAGGTACATTTTGAATATTATTTCTTTGAATTATTTCCTCAGGATTTATTCATCTATTTCATAAACCCATATTTTAGTTAGTTTTTCAAATTCTTTTGTATAACTAATGTTATTAACATTGACGGAAAAATTATTGGAAAAGTTTTGATGAAAAATATCGTAAGCTACGTTGTCGAAAAGTTGTTTTCATATATGATTTATTTGTTATTTATATTTGAAGGGAAACTATTGGAAATTTTTGTTGAAAAATATCATACGTTGTCCAAAAGGTGTTTTTATATATTATATAATTATTATTTATATTTGATGGGAAACCATTGAAAAGTTTTGTTGAAAAATAATTTCTTATGGATTATTTATGTAAAATAGAATGTAATCATAGAATTATAACGTATATCATCTAAGGGTGTAATATTGCTTCAGGACTATTTTAAATTTACAAATTTACAGTTCATTATATACATTTTAGAAGGTGTTTGACTATCGAGGATCATAATTATTGTCAAGATTCGTACTTAAATAGGCCCTACAAATACGTAGAGTACCCATATAATGATAATTACAAGTATATAAAATAATGGCCCCATCACATTTATAATATTATCTTATCAGGCACGTGAATCGAAATGTCTTAATAATGTAACATTGGTAAATGTTGTACAATCACCATACCTTCCTTACATTACGTCGTGTTATTTATAATATATTCATATTTTAAGATCATCTTTATGACTCTTAAAACATCAATTTTAAAAAAATATATATTTTAAGTAATAATTATAAGATAAGAAGACATTTCAATGAATATTATAGCACTTAGTTATACTCGTACAAATAAAATTTCTCAAATATGTGTGAACAGTGTGTTTCTAGAAAAAATAGTAAGTATACGTTTTTTCAATATTTCTCTAGTGAATGTTCGTCACACAATATTAAAATTCAGCCTAAATTCCTCAAATAAAATAAAAAATATCCTTTTTACAGATTTTTTTTTAAATTACTGCATAACTATGTGTCGTAGAGAAATAAATCTTTTAAATGCTTAAAGAGTGTATAAAATCAAAGTGAATGACAAATATTTTTTTTTTCATTTCAATAAAGGTTTATTCTTAAAATGCAAAAAACATATAATTTTGAGTTTCCGATATTTTAAATCACGTATAAACCTTTTTCACGCGGGCAATAGTAACCCTTACTAACGCGTAACTTCATAGTGTATTAGGCAGTTTTAATATATCATGTTTTCAGTCACTAGATTTAGCGTTATATGTCCTCTTAATTCAGCATTGAGGTTCACCAACCATTCTGAATGTCGCCTAGACAGCGCTGCTGTTTGAGGATCCACGCATGTGTTGTGCTTCCCTAAATAAGGTAATGTACACTCGCACATCTGTCTCTGATTGTGGGACATGCCGTGATGGTGTGAATGAATGAATACAAAAACTATTTGTAGTTAAATAGATAAATAAAATAAGAACCACTGGTTAGTTCTTGTAAAAATAAGACCAGCTAGTCTTGATATGTCCCTATTAAACACTATCGACCGCATTACGATATAATATTATAATAGTGTGTCTTATAATATAACAGTTAAAATGATTATTTTATTGAAAAGTACAGATAATAATGGTAACATTTGGCACACGAGATGATACAGTAATGTATGTAATACACAACAAGCGCCCCTTTGTCGATGTATTGTGTTATAATATATGTTGTAATGAGGGGCAAACATTCTGTAATGACGGCTCTGTCGGATTCACAAAAGGATCTTTTTCTTTCTGGCAGGACGTTTATAATCATCTCGTGGAATCATCAGGTGTTTTAAGGGCCGGTGGCAGGAAGAAACGTTACGCGTCACCGTTAGAGGATCGTCTTTAGATACGAAGGTTCTAAGTCAGAAAAAATCTGGTATTGAGTATGTATTCTTTGTGGCCTTCGTAGCTCAGTTGGCTAGATATCGGGTTTGATTCCCGATAGAGGCACAGTTTTTAACTTGGTATTGGGTGCGTGTTAAATTAATATTTGACATAGTAAGTAGGTATCTGTCAGTATTAGGTACAGAAAGTATTTTGAAATTATGAAGGAAAAACACGACAGTACATTTTTACTCCTCACTACTTCAAGGGTATATAGGTAGTTGAGAGCAATGAATTAGTAATTTTGAGGTTATTTGTACTGCGTGTTTATTCTTATTTATAGATTACTAGTGAACCCCCGGCAAACTTCGTATTGCCTGTATAATTAAAAATGGTCCTTCATTAACACCCGTTCCTTCAGACCCTTCAGTACCTCCCGTCCCTTCAGTAACCCCCGTCCCTTCAGTAACCCCCATCCCTTCAGTACCTCCCGTCCCTTCAGTACCTCCCTTCCCTTCATTACCTCCCGTCCCTTCAGTAGGTTAAGAAAAGGTCTAATTCCCGAAACAATGCTGGGAAGACCTGCGAAGAGATGAAAGGACAGTTGGACCTTCTTTTTCCAGGATTCTCCAACTTCATATGTAAAATGACCAAATACACGATGAAGAAGAAAAAAAACTGTCCTGGAAGATCTGCGAAGAGATGGAAAGACAGTTGGAGCATCTTCTTCATCGGGTATTAGGTCATTTTACCTAGGTAAAATGACCTAATAGGTACCTGATGAAGAAGAAGAAGAAAAAAAAATTAATCCAGAAACCATTCCGGTCATTCGCTCGAAAATTCACCAAAGTTTCATTGCAATTGGATGAACGGTTCCCAGGATAGTCCACCTTCATTGGTAAAATGACCTAATACTCGATGAAGAAGAAAATTTTTTTAATCCAGAAACCATTCCGGGCATTCTCTCGACAATTCACAAAAGTTTCATTGCAATCAGATGAACGGTTTAGGAGTGCATTCAACACTTACATACATAGATACAAACATTCATATTTATAATATAGATAGACTTAATTACTCATATAATAACCCCATTGGATTTTGAAGGATATTTGATGAGTGCTTCTTATTTTTTTAAACTATCAAATATTTCAAAGTGACCCCTTCTTCTTCTTCCTTTTCATTGATCCGAAGATCTGTTTCTACCATTATTATGTCTCCTGCGATGTGGACTGCCAACTGTCTCGCCATCTCTTTGGAGGTCTTCCTGGTGGTCTTCTTCCAGCTGGGTTGGTTCTCCTAGAGAGCGATACATGGGAGTCTATTTTCATCCATTCTGTTTACATGTGAGCTCCAATATCGCCTCCGCTGTTTTCCCCATCTGACGATGTCTTCCGTACTACACTTTTTTCTTATTTCAGTATTTCGAATTCGGTCTCTTAGAGTGTTTCCGGTTATACATCTCAATGTCCTCATCGTTGTGTCTGCTCTGGAAACTTAAAATTTGATATTTTTATTTTCATAAAATGATATTGAACAATTATCAAGTTCTCATCATAAAATATTTAAATTAAAAAAAAATTTAATAAAATCATTTTATGAAAATGCGGAAAAAATTCCATACACAATATGCATATTGAAAATTTAGCCACAACGCACTTTTTTTATTAAAGTTAATTTAGAAAATACTAATGTGAGCTACAAAAACATTTTATTTATTTTCTTATTAATTAAAATTTTTTTTATTTTCAATTTCGAATTTTAATAGGTATATTTTTAATTTGTTTTACATTTTACCTGGAATCAGCTCTGTTTATTTGGTCTTATTGCCGTGACTCCACGTGTTGTAAGGAACGTGGGAAAAATGACTTAAAGAGGATATCTGTATGAAAATGTTTAACAAAGGATGTTATTTTTAAATTACCACATTCAACGCAAATATGTTACAAAAACCACGGATGCAATAATTTAGATTAAAAAAAAAATATTCGGGTAACATAACTTTTTATTACAATTTACCGTTTTTATATTTATTTTGTCATGAATCGATTTTTTTCGGATATCAAATATGATTTTTGGACAGATACAAATAAGACGCCACATTTAGTATATACGTTATATATTTTCATAAATTGTTTAGAAGTAGCTTTGCAAAAATAAATTGTATGGGTCTGATTAATTCCACAGAAATTTTCTGTTCCAAAGAGATATTTTGCTAACTATTTTTAATTTACTATTATATTTGATATTAACCAACTACTGCAGACGAAAAACGAAACCATGGCTTAGGTGAAATAGTACAGGACAGAAGGGCTAAGTTAAAGACGAACAGAGCTGAACATAATAATGGTCGGCACAGACAGAATTAGAATATAGCCAGGAGGATTATTATTTTTATTTAGTTAATTTGTTATTCAAACCATATTTTACAATGATACAAATAGGTAGATTACTATTTCACAACTAGGAAACACTGGTACAGGGCTATCAGATAACAATTTTACAGTGACAATATACTTATGAACTGGGTGATGATAGTTTCCGCTCTATATTAGGTAGATAGTCAAGATACTTTGTACTAATAACGGTTATTTAGCAGTACTTCAATAAAACATCTCACATGAAATAGCTGAAACAAAATAAAACAGATTAAGGTCAAAATGCCCGTCATTATAGCACCTGTCAACAAATCCATTCCCGAAGCGATTTGACATTTCAAAACCATTAGATTAGATATCAGGGGGGCAAGTCCTGTCCGACCGGCGAAATCAAAACCCCAGTGATTACCCATATCATGGATATAATTATTATATGGAGTTCTATAATATCTTTAGATGTCATAGAACTCCATATGATAATCATATCCATGATATGGGTAATCACGAGGGTTTTGATTTCGCCGGGTAGACCAGACTTGCCCCCCAGATTAGGTAATTTTATATTTTCCAATGATATATAAAATAATAAATACGTTACAAGTCTTTAAATTCGGTAAACAAAAAGCAAGGCACATACCTACCTCACTTAATTCTTATCGCACTTTAGTTACATAAAAGATGTTGTAGTGTTCGGACGTACCTATTGTCTTAGTCAAAATACCATCTTGTGTGATGAAAATATGTAAATTTACACTAGAACTTTGAAGGAACGACCAGAAATATCATTTCATGGTGCATATTTATTCGATAACTAATATATTTATATGGATTTGTCGATAGTTATTTTTATTTTGAGAGTTGTGAGAGTAGTCAAGTCATATTCGCTCATAGGTATGCAGTGGTATTCTGTGGTATTCACTTTTTCACACAGCTACAACTTAATATAAGTTCGTTTCTTCCTCAGTCATTATTTATAGTGTGAGAGATAATTATGATGTGATTGCACTGGAGTAAAAGGGAAAGTATCAAAGTATAGTATGTCTGAAGTGTGCGTCTATTATTGTATCTCTTTCTCACTTAGAACATTCTGTCGTGTGTGCTCTTTCTTGGTGATATTGTGAGAATTCGTTAAAATGTACCATTTTTGTAGAGCGTTTTGTTCTCATATAACATGTCTATATAAAAAATGTCATTGATAATTAAAAAAAATCTAACGGGTACCTATACAATTTGACATAACCACATTTTTTCTTTACGGTGATATTTCTTTCTCCCTTTCTCAACGAATGAAAAATAACAAATCGACGACATTAATGAATCGATTCATTTGTATGTGATGGTTATTGTAACTAAACAATATGAACATTAACGTTATTGCTTCACTGATAAATTAACCATATATATATTTGGTAACGCCCTCTAAACATCAGATCTTATTGATTCGTGACTAACCTTGGATGCCATACCATTCCTTTATCTTCATTTATTCACAAATATAATTGTATAACCATATTAGAATGCCTTGGTTGACATTCAAAACAATCCTATTACAACTCTTCTATATGAATATATTTACCCATTAATATTATCTTTTTGTAACATGAAAATATTAATGTTTATCTACTTATTCAATTATTTTAACGGAATTGTGTCAGTAAAGTGAAAATATATTTAGAAATATAAAGATTGTAATACTCTTTTAAATTAAAATTGATATTACAGTCTACTTGATTTATATGTTGTATATAAATGAAGTAGACAATGTGTACAAAGACAATAAATAGTTTAACTTTAAATATTATGAAATGATAATTAAAAAAATAAGTGTGTAAAAATAAAAAGGCGAAGAATAAGTATATACCAAACTAGTTGCATGTAACACACGAGATCCAACTGTCGATGGCAATAGTATGTGTAGTTGAACAATTCGTAAGAATAATAATAAACACTTCGTGTACCATGCGTAAGTGGCGAAAAATTTTTTTTCTTAATAAAAAATATTTGAAAAACACAATTTTACGTATTATGTTTCTCTATAATTATAAAAAATTTCAATGCTTTAACTTTTATGGTTTTTGAGATGTTTGTGTCAATAAAATCTCTTGAACAGATTGACAATTGATCGAAAAGATTATTTCTGCCTAGCTATAGGTAGGTACCTACCTATATTAGATCTTCAGTGGTTTAATTTGAGTGTTGTCGATATCTATCAAAGTAATGTTTTGATTTATAAAATAACACGGCTGTTTAACGAAGGATATCGTTTGACACCGAACACTCCTATATAAAAGCTGGAACTGGTTTTCACGGAAAAATGGTCTTAGTCACTTCGTTTAAAGAATCCATTTTCCCACGACCGAGTGGGCGGTGTCCAATTTAATCCATGTCCTAAATATTATGCTTCCCTACCATATTCGCTAACCGGCCGAGACTTGTATTGAGACAAGCTGGCTTAGTTTGGTCGGGTGTATAGGTACCTACAACATATATTAGTATTACCTACCTGTATA
The DNA here is from genome assembly GCA_963576475.1 of Molanna angustata. Classification (NCBI taxonomy): domain Eukaryota; kingdom Metazoa; phylum Arthropoda; class Insecta; order Trichoptera; family Molannidae; genus Molanna; species Molanna angustata. Next base: position 19,089,328 of record OY754970.1, read on the forward strand.
CTTTCTGGGGTTCGATCCTACCAAGGCGGCCGTTCAGATTGTTCAATTTTAAATCCAATTAATTTACTTATTAAACCGGAGATCTTAATGCGAGATAAAAATATTTTTATGGCATTTCGGATGTTTCGTTTTTGGCCGCATTACGTGTTATTAAAATGAAATGGACGCGTCCCGTCCCACTCTGGCGCGTGTCGTCAACGTTTGACCCGAGCGAGACGGGCGGTCGGTAATAGGTATCCCGGCCAAAGATTGTAATAATATTCGAACAACGATTATCTCTAGATAAAGACTATTGGATTAGAGTCGTGTACAAGGTCCGGGGCCGTATCTATCGTAGGTTAAAATGGTGCGGTCGAGCAGGACGCTAGGAAATCTTGTGGGCCAAATAAAAAGTATTTTTTATCTAGGCAACTCGCCCTGAGCAGAGTGATTTCTATAACATAGAACAGAATATAAGATATTAAATTGTCAGAGAATTATACAGTTTATCAAACTATTTATCACTGGAAGTGAGTTTGGAGACAAAATATGAGATACACTGTCAGGCAATGGAAAAAGAAGAGATAAAGCATTATGCTTAGATTCTGTTTATATTTTTATTAACAACGTAGATAGCCATTAATAATGAAATAGCTATCAACGAAGTTAATATAAACCTACAATGTAAACTTTGTGATCATACTTTTAATAATTCATGTTGTAATTTGTTTAAATAAATAATCATGCAATAGCAAAGAAAAGAAAAGAAAAAAGACAATAAATTATAATTACTCACGTAATTATATCCAAACAGTGAAAAAAATATCTAGTTAAAAAAATGTATTTAGTTACTGCAAAGTTGCAATTTTTTAAAGCAATAACGGGACAAATAATAAAAAAAATTGACGAGGCAAAGTAGCATCTTGGGAATTTAATGCGCCAGGCGTCGAAAGCGGCAGAACCAGCCCTGACAATATATGTATCATGTACCTACCTATCGATGTATGTACTATAATATATGTAGAGATTACTTACAATACTTGGTCGACCAGCCATTATCTCATTTAGAAGATATTAACAATTTTCAGATTCATTAACATCAAACATGGTTCTACTATGTATATGTATGTGTGTATGGATATTGCTCAAATCTTGTTATGTTGTTTATGGTCTGGAAAAATAAATAAATTATTTTTGTACAGATGAGCGCGCTGGTGAGAATTTAGGCATATCGAAATTCGTTGCTTTGGTAAGTTCAGGGGGGCAAGTCTGGTCCAACCGGCGAAATCATAACCCTCGTATTTCCCATATCATGGATATAATTATCATATGGAGTTCTATGACATCTAAAGATATTATAGAACTCCATATAATAATTATATCCATGATATGTGTAATCGTGAGGGTTCTGATTTCGCCGGTTGGTCCAGAATTGTCCCCCTGATCTAATGTTCTGAAGAATAAAATTAGACAGTTGAGGTGGAATGATATTCTTTTTCATAGATTGGTTGAAGTAGGTACACTAAGGTCAGATTGCGCAAAGATGTGGACTTGCAGCAGTTTTGTGGGGGGTTTTTCAGACATCCTTTTTTCCACTGTTTTTCATGTAGAGCAAAGTGTCTTTGGGCCTAGGTTGCGGCTCTAAGGGCCTAGGCAGTAAAGGAGGGGGTGGGCGGTCGACGCTGTTGTGCTCCCTTCAATTCTGTACTTAGAGAAGAGCAAGACGAACGCCTTCAGTCTCGCTCGGCAGTGACTCGTCAACTGTGGCGAATGTTGTTGTGAGAGCGGGCACACCGCCGGCGCAGACGTCGGGTCAGACCATTAGTGGTGACAACAAGACGTCATATTTGACAAGTGATGAACGCGTCGGATGCCCCCGGTGTTAGCCCGCGGAACCTTCGGACGCCAACATGAGTACCGAGGGGTTCGGGGACAAGCCCCTCCGACTCGATCGGGGTGTACTTAGCGACCGATTTCGAGACCGATCGGAGGCCCCGACGTTTGAGGTTGGACTCTCGGGGGCAGTGGTAGGACCCGATGGGTAGTGGATATTGTGTTGTCTGACGTTGCGGCTGCGTCGGGGATGAACAGGACCAAAGAGTCCTTATAACGTCCTCCGGCGTGGAAGTAGTTCGCGAACTTCATCATAGTCTTTGTGGGAGCCCATTCTTTCTCAATCTCTCTAAAGTGTCTTGTTCTTTGTTTCTCCGTAGAATATTAAAATAATTTTTTAGACAATTCAGTATATTGTTTTATAGAACTACTTACAGTCCGAGAGATAGTAACGTTTTCGATAAAGCATTTTTCAATTGCTGTTTTTTTATATTCTCTTTCTTATTGAATATAGGCATGAAAAAAGGTTAATGGCCAGTTTCATAAAAATTAAAGGAGACTTAATGTCGACTTTAAAATAAATTGCGTTTCATAACAACAAAATGTCACTTAAAGTCCACTTTAATTTAAAGTCTAGAGTCTTCGTACTTTAGTCACTAAAGTCTTCTTTAAGAGCAGTTCATTTTTTTGCCACCAGAGTGTGCTGCAATATGACATAATGTTCAAGTCAGTTCTTGTTGATGTCAATATTGTCAATTGAATGTTGACGATCATGTGCATATTACTTACTAATATTCAATAGTTTTGTTATTATTTAAACATTTTTTTATAAATAATATAAAAAAATGATGTTTTCAAAATGAGCTAATTAGAAGATGCGTACTGTGATACAGCAGTGAAAATTATATAGGAAAAAAATCGACCACATGGAAAAGTAGAATTAAGGAGAATTTTTTGATAGATTTTGTTCCATAAACATGTCCTATACATCAATGATCAATTCAATGACAGAAATAACATATTATATTGTAGTAAACAGAAAGATTTACCTATGCTATGAGCTATGTTTCCATAGATTTTGACAGCAATATTGCCAACTTTCAGGTATTTTGGTGACATTTCTGCCTTTAACTAATGTACGCGGCATTATTATTTATGAAACGCAACGACTTAAAGGCGACTTTAAATTTTTAAAGAACCTTTAACTAAAGGGTCCTTTTGCTGCTTTTTATGAAACTGGCTGTAAGTCTGGTACCTGGGAATGGTTGCATTTACTAGTGTGCATCCTCTTTATAGGTGAAAATTGCAGATTTTAACATTATTTCAATGTAATTTGTACTTGTATGTTATTTTTTACCAATAAAATCCGTCCGTTTGTGAAATGATGTACCTACCTACCTACTTACTATTACTGAAATATGTAAAAATAAAATTAATAAAAAAAAGAAGAAGTTTATCTCAAAAATTATGATGGGCAGTATATGACCACAAAAATGACTTACAAAGATACAAATGATATAAAAATCTGCAATTTTCACCTGGTAAACGTCACCACTGTTAGGTGCCAGATTATCATTTTTCATACCTATAACGATGGAAATATAAAAAAAAACAGACATTAAAAATGAATTGTTTTTTTGACGTTGCGTTGACGTTGACGTCTCTTGTACTATTATGTAGGTACTTTTAATGATGCTCCATTAATATTGAAGAGAATTATGTAAGTATTGTATATATGTTTTTGGTTTAATAAATTGACACTGTATACTAATTGACATTAATATCACTAAATTTACCACAGGATATAAAATGATAAATATTGGTACCTATACACATTCCTGAAGAATTATTATTAAAAATGGAATGGAACTTGCATCTGTAACTAAAACTTTAATTATAGCATTAATTTAATTAGTTGTTTTATGAAACAATACAATAAGAATATTTGCTGTGGAGAAATATTGAAATATAAAAGGTATTTGTTGAGGTGAAAAAAGGATGATATTGAAAAATTTAATATTTTATAACATGAAGATAAATTCGACTACCTAGTACCTACCAAGAATTTTCAATTGACTCTCATTGTATTGAGTGATTAAATTTTCGATACGTTTTTTAAACGTATTTTCTAAAACCAGTTATACAAATTGCAACATGTTTTGATTTCGTTGGTACACGAAAACAGAAGTTGGAATCGAAATTGGAGATGGGATTTCGATTTTTTTTTATTGAATGTGGACAATTAATAGTTTCATGGTCAATTTTTCAAAATGACTTTAATCATCTCTCCTATACAGACGTGTAGGTATCATAAAGACCATCGCGAATTTGCATTTTTATAGGTAGGTATATATAACATAACGTTACATTGGGATAGTAGCAATTTCATTTTTTTAATCTCCATTAAAGTAGTTATAGTGGAGAGCCGTGCATTCGCGATTTTTTACTGGAAATTCTTAACAAGTTATCATACAAGGAGTGGTGTATCTACCTATACCTACTTTAAATTTCGTCATGATGTAATTAAAAAATTTCACTTGAACATATTTTTTTAATGTTTTAATGGATGTTTTCTTTAAAAAAGTATTGAAATTGCCATCCAATGTGCATACTTACATAACTAAAACTTGAATCTAATATGTTTACAATAGTTGCATATACGCCAACATTGTTTTTCTTCCTTGTCGGGAAGCAATGATATTTAATGACGAATTTTTAACATCTCAATAGAGACGAAGTTAGAATTACATTTTTTGCCAGTACAAATGACGGAATTATTGCCTAGTGATACTTCTAACTATGGGGCAGTTCAGGGGTGACATCTTCGCGAAAGCATTATCACCTCATGTATAAGGACTGTTGCTTTCATTGTTTACGAACCAATTTCTCAATGGTTGATGTTTCTTCGTCACTTCATAGATCGCGTTTGTGTTTCAGCTTATTTTCAAGCGAAAAGATTTTTATGATTAACATAATATATTTATTTTATTTTTATTTTATTTTATTTAATTAAGCACAGACACAGGCATGAATGCCCAAATATTTCTGCTTATAATAGCTTACCTATACATATATGGGAAATACATATCATAATAAAAATTGTTTGTATGTAGGTATATAAATTTCCTACCTTCACTACACTATGCAGTGTACGGAAGGTGCAGTGTCTATTTTACATGTATATAATTATTATGTTGCAGGTGCATGTTACATAGTAAGTTTAGAGTTGTAGATTTAAAGATTAAACAAATAAAACATGAAAACAATAATTAAACATGAGAAAATGAACGGAGAAGTTATACACAAATTTAAACGAAAGAATTAAGAGGTTACGAACTGGGATATTATGTGTTTTTTGAAAGTTAATTTGGAATATAGAATTATAGTTATATAGAACTTTCAAAATTGAATCGATAGGTAAATCAATTATAAGGCATAATTAGTGAACGTTCTCTATTCTTAACCAAAATAATATAAAATTATACATTTCAATGACAATTAAACAAATTATTAGGAATGTAACATGTACCTACTTGACCTTTTTGTATGGGAAACTCACTGATAGCCTTTAGGCTAGTGAGATCCCAATTATAATTATGTAAAACATTTATGAAAATAAATAATAAAAAAAAGTATTAGCCTTTATCACAAAGAATAATGTTTATACAAACGATAGGTAGATACCGCTATTTTTTTAAGAACGAATTTTTCCTTGTAACAATTACATATACGTCCTCATACATTACCTAAATAAAGCATAAATGCTTGTGCTACAGGTAAACAAAATGATTTATAAATTCATGACAAGATCGTTTTCTTTGGAATAAGGTTGCAATAGTAAAGTGCACTGCAATCGTATGGAAAGAATTCGTTTATAAGTAGAAACAGATTTAACAACACTGCAATGCTAAGATTTTATTTTTAAGATTTACAAAAACAAGACATTTTTGATATAAAAAGAATAATAAATATTTCATTGCACCCTGCACAAGTTGCGAGTTCATATGGCGATTTATTCAATATATGCTTGAGAAATCAATTTAAATAAATTTCTCCTCTCCTAGGAAAATAGAACCTAATGTTTCCTTGATTAATTTTCAATATTAAAGGTCAAATGCATAAAAAGATTGCTTTATAAGGTTAATTAAGTTCGTAATTGAAACTGCGGGTTTGTTGACTTTATGGACTAGATTAATGGTTTTGTAAAACATCAAATGGAATAATATTTAGGAAAATAAATGTCAAATGAAATATACGAATGAGAAAGTCATGTGCAATCACAAGTTCCTATCACTTTGTCCTTTATTGGAAGTTGTACCACGTCAAATAAATACACATTGGATTTCGAACGATTTAACAGTGATCTGTTGAACATTCGGTCGGCCCGAGAGGCCCCAGAAAAACGCCGAGTCTGCCGAAGGAGACAGTTTACGATTATTCCCTACGAGGCTGAACGAATTCGTGTCCCATACACTTAGGCACCATTACGTCAGGATCCCACATTCAGCAATTTTCCGTTTCGTCGAAATCACTTTGTAGCGAAGGTAAAATTACGAGTGCAGAGTCGCTTTGTGGACCTATTTTAACATTTTTCCCTTTTATTATACGATCTTCGTGTCGAGCTTCGTCTAGTTAAAATCATTAGACGTAGTGACGAAAAGCTTAGGTATAGATTCTGAAACGTTACGCAACTTGTACTGTATCTACCTATAAACTTCAGCGAAGATACGGACAGTAGGTACGGACAGTATGGGACGGAGAATATAGAACGGTTCGAACTTATAGTTTTTTCAGTACTTTTTCGCGTTTAAAATATATAGATTGAATAATTCCGTATAATAATACTGGCTATAGTGGTTTGAATAAAGTCTTTTGTAGGTACACTTACAGTATAATTGAAAACTCTCGCATGTTGTATTGATTTTATCCAACGTATTACACATTGTCTACTGTAAGTACCTAGTAACCTACCTTTTCAAAATATTATTGTCTACTGTAAGTACTTAGTTACCTATACCTTTTCAAAATATTATTGTCTACTGTAAGTGGGTACCTAGATACCTATCTTTTCCAAATATTATTGTCTACTATAAGTATCTAGTTACCTACCTTTTCAAAATATTATTGATGTTTGAATAAATCATTTACAATTATAGAAGAATCGTTTTTATATACTTATGTATGTTGTTTACAGATCGGCGATAACTTCAGTCAATATCGGTTTAAGTTATCAAAATATATGTAGTTAATAATGAAAAATAGTTAACCTTATTATTAAAAAAAACTAACGTGTGTTTTTAGGTCTAAATAAAAGTTGCTATTAAAGTTGTTATTATTATAACTCATCAGAATTTGACTTATTACAGTGTAGTATTAACGTGTTCTTAGTGAAAATTTATTTAATACAATGTCATTTATTTGCCAACCACTAAAATGTAATACAATTAAAATTTATGTGTGTGTTCTTTTCCGTGATATACATTATATATTTTTTAATATTATGTTTACTTTGGCTGCAGGATGAAAATGTATCTGTTACAAAATATAATATTATATTATAATGTTATATTTATAATCTTACAACCGATGGTATGACCTATCAGCAGAGACAAGAAATTATGCAATTATATTTCAGGTGCATCTAGATATCTTATAAAACGATAATCCATTCGTTTATAAATTTAAGATATGTAGGTACATGACTATAATATGAAAATTCAGGTTTTCATTCCCTCAAACCAACCCGTCCCAAACCGTATGGTTTGCGTTGAGACGAAAAAGTACTAGGCCAGTAAATATTCACTCGAACAACAATATTCTTTTCTTGAAATATCCTTCCCGCCATAGGTATATAAAATGATTTTCATGCGACACGTGACGTCAGCGTTTTGTCGTATTTATTTTCCTGTTTAAGAATGTCGTGCTTTTTTGCTGAATCAAAGTTCAGGGAATATATGAATGGGTTTCTTTAAAATTTAAAATATCCTAGGATTTTCAGGGTACTTACAGATATATGTCCGAGTCATTTTTTTTCCACCAAATTATGTAAAAGATTAATTTTTAAAGATTATTTCAACAAATCCACACGAAAAAATCGAATGAACAGGTATATGAGCTTAAACAAATTTAAAAAATCGAAATTGCTCAACACCTTCACCTATCCCCGTTTAACTTTTTAGAAAAAGTTGAGTTTTAGGAGAAATCTAGCATCTCCATGGCATGTATTTGACTATGAATGTCACATCAAAGACAGAAACTAAAAATTCATATGAATAAAAATAAATTATATTAGCTGAATTTAAAATCCTGTGCTGTGAGAGGGATTCAGTGATGTTTGTTTATTTATTTATTTAATATTGCTTCTCGGACAAGTAACAGGTACTATGTTAAATATTAATTTAACACGCACCCAATAACAAGTTGCCACATGCTGGAGACTTACGATATTAATCGTCTCACAGATCCAGACTGAAAACACAATTAAAAACTGTGTCTCCACCGGGAATCGAACCCGGGACCTTTGGATCAGCAATCAGATACCTAACCAACTGAGCCACGAAGGCCGACAAAGAAAATTTCAAAATATACACTTCTGAGTATAGAAATGAAAATAAATAATGATAATAATAAATCTATTCGTTCACCAATTATGCCTTTATTGAGTTCCCTTATCAATTCCCATCCCTTCCCTTATGACAGGTCGTAAGCCCTGTAGGTGCCTGAGTTCCTGGTTCTTTTATAATATCCCAACTTCGTCTCTATTGAGATGTTATTGTCAATAAAAATATTATTTGACTACCGACAGGGAAAAAATCAATGTTTGCGTATATGCAATTAAAAAATATATTCGATTTAAATCTATTTAGGGGAAAAAACGAATCTTGACTCAATTATAAAAAAAAAAATTTAGCAATAAGTGCAGCGTTTGGTTTTGGCGTACCCAGATAATACGGTATTAAGGGGTTTTGTATGAGCAAATTGTGATATGACTTTTCACAAAAAACCCTATAACTTGTTCTTATGTCTAATAATGTGATTTGTTTTTGTGACAAGATATTATCACAATTCGCACATACATAATAGAATGTGGCAACTTGTTATTGTGGGTGTGTGTTAAATAATATTTTACATGGTATTTGTCAGTTGCTCGAAAAGCAATACAAAAATAGGTACCTACTAAACCTCTCAGTTCTAATTTTAATGGAGTATGAAAACAAAAAAAGATTGCATTATGTGAAATTATAAATAAGTTATGTCATTTTAATCAAACTCTTCAGTGAATATTTTTTATTCAATTTCTCATTTTTACTCCTCACTACCCCGAATGGGGAGTAATGAATTCGCAATTTTTAATGTATTTTTATTTCAGATTATCAACTAGTATCATGCTGAGATTGTATTCTGAAAGTTTCATTACAATGTATCTATGGGTATGTGCTGTGTACCTACTAATGTGCTTTGTAGGTACCTACTATGTACGGCGTGTTTATTCTACTTTATCGATCATTGAATAATGTACTCATTCGATTCTTTTCAATTTTTCATATTTCTATATCTAATATTCGCTTGGATCCCATTTGATTTTTAAAGGAGTGCTTCTCAAATTTTTTAACTGTCAAATATTTCAAAGTGACTACAAGCTGAGGAAACTTAAAATTGTTATTCGAATTTTCAAATTGTTAAAAAGGCATATCACTTTCATAAAATATCATTGAAGAATAATCAAGTTTTAATTTTAAAATATTCAAATCAAAAATACTTTAACAAACTCATTTCATGAAAATGCTGAAAAATTTCCACTAAAAATTTCAATACCTACTTTGTGGAGTGACTTCGTAATGAGGAGTATAACGTTGGCCACAACCTACTCGTTGGCCACACCATTTAAAGATGGATTATAGTATCACTTAGTATAGGTATACGACGTCATAGTCTAAGCTATTTCATTTTTGCCGTTCTGTTTAATAATTAATTTAATATTCTAATACAAGTATTTCAGAAATATGCATTCCACAATTAAACAGATATGTATTAAACTTTTGTTCAGAGGAATGAATGTAGGTACCTACCTATTATTTTCTTGGCACATTAAAAAATATTATTAATATAAATCAAGATTGACTGATATGATACATTGTTTCCTTTTGTAGGGTAGCAAATGAATTTATAATGGGTTTATTACATGCCGGTCAGTAAAATTATCACACACAGAGCCAATAATCGCATAATCGAGTAAATTACTGTAATTAGCAATAGTTTACTTCAATAAAGTAAATATTTTATTCTTGGATTTATTTCATTTCTATCAATAAATCTTTTAAATAGACATCGTTTCAGTATGTCAGAATTGATTCGGACTAGATACCATTTTTATTTACAATTCAATGGTTCATTTTAGAATTGAAATAGAGATGTAAATACTCAAATTTATCTAAACCACGAAAAATCGAAATTTGTTTACGGAAATGATGAAGTATCAATTTGACGCGTATCTATTTTGTATGTTCAATTCAACACAAGATAATTCTAAGATTTATAAAAAACGATAAATTAGTCTATTTTGGGATAATTTAAAATTTCAGAAAAATTCAAAGAAACAGCAATTATCGAATCAATGAAAGACATGGGGCGGAGTTAGTTGATTGTTGTTAAAATTCCACAGTTTAAAGTGACAAAGATATGTACACAATGAGAATGATTGTTTTGAAACGTTCATATCCTCAGTTTCAAGAGAAGTTTTATTAGTGCGAAGTAGTTCCAACTCTCGCCTCATCGTGAATAAATGGTCTCTTTTATTCACTTATTCATCGCGGAGTTAATAAAAGAGGCGTTAATCAATCCAGTGATGATACCTTCCGCTCAAATACCACAGACTTAATAACATAGAATTTGCCTCTCAAAATGTTTTAAACGTGTGACGCTCTACATTCGGTATTATCATCCTATAAACTTCACAGGTCATCATCGTCGTCTTGGATAGCATCAGACATCAATCCACCTGTACCTATTTGTTTTTCAGATACAAAAAAAGGTTGAGCAGTTTGTGTATTCTATGAGCAACTTTAATTGGGGCTCTCGATACCTTTGTGGTAACGGTTTCGTGTTGCTCGTGTGCCGTTTCTAAGTCGCGCTGGAATTAATGGGAGATAATGTCGCCCGGGGCCCCAACTGTCAAGTTGTACCTATCGAACTAGAATGGTGGCGTGGCGTGACTGAGGGTTGGCGAGCGTGTCCACTACTTCACTTCTACTTCTTCTGGATTGGATTCTGATTGTATGTAATAGCTCGGCCGCATGATCTCTGTGACCCATTTCATGCATGACCTTGACTGATTCATTATTTCTGCATCAGTTACCCGCTGCGATTGTTACAACTCAACAGCCATGTACCGGAGAGTATGTACATCTACGATGCAATTTGCAACATAAACATTAGATTGAAACCCATTGTACATTTCAACAATAAGTGGGTATGACAATTAAGGTTGATTAGGACTATTTTTTTCTTTAATTTGAGTTGGTATCATTGTATTTACTTACTATACTTAGTGCTGTAATTACTATTAGTGGGAAATATTTATAAATATCGAAATAATCATAACTCGAGAATCTCTACCATATATCATAGAGGTGCCATGTGCCATTCATCATTTTCATTAAATGTTATGGGTTCAAATAACTAAGAGGTCACTGTATATTTTTCTGTTTGTTTTTTTTTCTGTTTATGTTCAATTTATCTATGTTATTTTTTTGCATTCAATAACATGTAACCCTAGACCAAAATGATAAAATAGGTACTGCCTCAGAACAGACTCGACAAGTGAGGCAGTAAATTTGTAAATAGAAATAATTGTACGTAGTATGATTGTTATAAGTCTTTTTTTTCAATAAAGTTAAATGGAAAATAAATCATTTCATTTCAATCACTCTTTTTCATTATCAGTTTGCTAGTGAGTCATGGACAAGCAGGCGCATGATAGTAAAATAAACGCGATGGATATCTGCAGGGCTACTCATGAAGTTGATTACAGTAAATTTAAGATTAGCTTCAGACTTTAGCAATCTTTGAGGTTAAATTAATTGAATAATACTGTAAATTTACAAAACAATTCATGACAATTTCATACTAAACGTAGATATCAACAAATTTTCATGATTAAATATAGAGAAAGATTAATATTGGATTATGATCGAGTAGGTACTGATTTATACATTTTTAAGATTAAGGCAAGCTAAGATCGTATTAAGAATGTGTCATGAGTAGCCCCCCTGGCCAATTAAATTAATACGTGGTAATAAAATATTGGGATAATGTAAGATTTGAGTAAATATTGTGAATTGATAATAAATATGTCTTGTTTCTTCGATGTAGGTATATTTGCTATTGATGTTTTAAGTTTTTCTTTTCAATCAGAGAGACTATGGAATAATTCAAGTAATGGTGTTAAGTTGTCTCAGACGGCATAAATAATACAAAATAATATTTATGTATCTAATACTTTATTCTTAAATGATATTCTATCTGTGTCCTCCTCCTTTCACTCCTTTCTTTCATCATCGCTATTGCTGTTATTAGTTATTAATTGAAGGCGTATTTTTCCTTTTTTTGAATTCAGAAATAGAGGACATAGTTCAATCAAGTAGATTCAGAAGACATTGGAGGGACCACGTAGCCAGAATGAACAAAGATAAGACTTGCGTATATAGCAGCAAATGAAATCCCTTCTGGTCGCCGTCTACTCGGAAGGCTACCCAAGAGATGGATGAATAGTTGGACTTCGTCATCTCAGGAGGTATAAGTTTGATATTACAGACCAACAGGTCAACTTAAAGAAGAAGAATTTCTGACCGAATACGTTTGAAGCATTACGTAGCTTGAGTAAATGAAAAAAAAAAACATTTTATAAACTTGTTTGTACAATAAATAATCAAATGAATAGTACCCAGTACCTAGATACATCTTCTATAGTTCACAGGAAAAACTCTTTAGCGAAAAAAATAATATTAAATTTAGTATGAGATGGTTTATATTGACCTTGTTAATATAAAATAATCCTTCAATGTAATGATCCTTAAATGCTTCGGCACTTTTTAAAAAGAAATAATACAATGAAACCTTATCAAAATTTAAGACAGCGCAAAATTTGAAAATCAAGTGTAAATATGTATGATCATATTATAAAAAAACAAAATAAAATATCCCCAAGATAACAATACAATGTGTTTCGTTAATTACTTCATAAAAAATATATAACGCTCGTTATTATTTCAAAATAATGAGGTCTCAACAGAATTTTCCAACATTTTATTGAAACCAGTGTCGTATGGCTTAATAATTTATAACAATTAGCCTTGGCGAGTTTCACAATTATCAAATAAGTGTATCTCTTCTGAATCCATTATAACTCGATCAGTTTTCCGCACATCCTCGAATAGTTGGTAGGTAATATGCTGGTTCTGCTAACTGATACAGATACTCCAGCTTTACATACATACCATCACGCCATGTCCCTTGAGGGGTAGGCAGAGAGAACCGAACGCCACATTTTCCTATCCTGGCACGCATCCCTCGCTTCGTCCACATTCATGCATCGTCTCATACATACTCGTCTATTGCTCACACTTCTAACATTTCCGTCTTTCAAAATTTCGTTCACATGGTCGTGCCATCCCTTTCTTGGGCGTCCCCGACCTCTCAATCCATTCCAGCTTTAGATACATTATAATGTTCCTCGTCATCATCTCGATAACGTATGGCGTCATTATTTACCGTCCTGTCCCGGTAAACAGGTTTCGACCAAAAAATGATCATCCAAAAATTAGACGGTTTTTTGTATACCTACCTATCTCTTCCTTAATTTTGTTTCTCAGAACATTTCTGCGGGTCGTGTGAGATAAAAAAAGACAAAGAAATATTATTATTTTATAAAAAGGTGCATCGTTTATATTTGATCGTATGAAATATTATTTTATCATTTTTCGATATCTAACCTTGAGTTATCATAATTTAAATTCGGGTTTTTTTGTTAAAAAAAAAGTTTTTTTAGAGTGTTCATTTTAGCCAAACAGGGGGATATCTATTGTTTTAAGGCAAATTATTCGAGTATGATTTATTACTAGCAATTTCATTGATTCGCGTTTGGGGTAACCAGCGACAGGTGAGCATAACCTTATAAAAGGAAGCATGACACATACGTGTATCTCCATACACCAATTTCATCTCGCCTAAAAGTCACGGAATTGGAGAGAAAAGGCCACGAACAGGGTACAATGGAGACAGTTCCTTGCAATGGGCTGTAGTGCCACTGATGATGATAATGGAAAGATGGATGTTCTAAGCCGGTACATCACAACAAAATTAGCAACATCACTTTTCTAAAGTCAATTTTATAATGTCTTATATTCTGTAAATGTGTTAATTTATATTTTTTCATTCTTTCTTAATACTTATTTAAAGTACCTACATAATATGATGGAAACTTCAAAAAAGGATGTAACCTAAAAAAACTCAATCTTGAATTAGGTATTCAAAAAAACTAAGAATGGTTTTTATATAGCTGGTTGTGAATTTTCAGAGAGAATCACTCTCACATTTTAATTTGAACTTTATGTATGCTAATGTTCTTTTTTTCTTTCTATGTTGTATATTCTTTATTATCTGTGTTATTATTATTGTTGTACCTTTCTATGTTGTATATTCTTTATTATCTGTGTTATTATTATTGTTGTACCTTTCTATGTTGTATATTCTTTATTATCTGTGTTATTATTATTGTTGTACCTTTCTATGTTGTATATTCTTTATTATCTGTGTTATTATTATTGTTGTACCTTTCTATGTTGTATATTCTTTATTATCTGTGTTATTATTATTGTTGTACCTTTCTATGTTGTATATTCTTTATTATCTGTGTTATTATTATTGTTGTACCTTTCTATGTTGTATATTCTTTATTATCTGTGTTATTATTATTGTTGTACCTTTCTATGTTGTATATTCTTTATTATCTGTGTTATTATTATTGTTGTACCTTTCTATGTTGTATATTCTTTATTATCTGTGTTATTATTATTGTTGTACCTTTCTATGTTGTATATTCTTTATTATCTGTGTTATTATTATTGTTGTACCTTTCTATGTTGTATATTCTTTATTATCTGTGTTATTATTATTGTTGTACCTTTCTATGTTGTATATTCTTTATTATCTGTGTTATTATTATTGTTGTACCTTTCTATGTTGTATATTCTTTATTATCTGTGTTATTATTATTGTTGTACCTTTCTATGTTGTATATTCTTTATTATCTGTGTTATTATTATTGTTGTACCTTTCTATGTTGTATATTCTTTATTATCTGTGTTATTATTATTGTTGTACCTTTCTATGTTGTATATTCTTTATTATCTGTGTTATTATTATTGTTGTACCTTTCTATGTTGTATATTCTTTATTATCTGTGTTATTATTATTGTTGTACCTTTCTATGTTGTATATTCTTTATTATCTGTGTTATTATTATTGTTGTACCTTTCTATGTTGTATATTCTTTATTATCTGTGTTATTATTATTTTTGTACCTTTCTATGTTGTATATTCTTTATTATCTGTGTTATTATTATTGTTGTACCTTTTTCCCGTCAAAATAATTTTTATTATTTTAAAATACACTGCTATAAAATGTATGTATATAAATATTAGCCATCTTTAAACAGGAAATCCTAGTTAGGGCTGCAGTATATTACTATTTATGTATTTATGCATACTTTATTACTATGTATAATAATAAATATAATTAGTAAATCGGTCAGCGCCGTATAAAAATTACTTCCTTGCACTCTGCGCAAGTGGCGAGTTTATTGCCGTATGGCAATTTCTTCCAACTAACCAGTGTTTCCAGCCCAGGGAAGCAATATTTGCGTGAGATATAAATTTAAATAAATTTCTCCTTTGCTGGGAATCGAACCCAGGACGTCCGCAAAGAAACCAAACGGCTTACCAACTGTGCCACGGCGGTCGGCATTTATGTAGTACCTATGTATTTATTATTTATACACGAGTGCTTGCACTCTGGTAATGGGAAATATGTTTTTCCTTACTGTGTATCTTTTTCTATATTTTTGATTGTTTTTTTCTTTGATATATATTATGTAGATATTATAAATTTAATTAGTAAAAAAAAATATATATATATTATTATTTATGTAGTATTTGTACATAGTATATTACTATTTATGTAGTATTCATACATAGTATATAACTTCTATTTAGGTAGGTGTTTATAAATAATTTAAAAATAACAAAAAATAAAAATCTTAAACACGTCAATTTGATAATTATATAATTTAAAATATTATCCATATTAATATGTCAATAACCACCTACATCACGTGAAAATATATCACAGGCCTTAAAATTGATCGCATTTAAATATCCACGGTCGATCATGACGGTTTTAGATGTTTTTTTGACAGGTAAAATTGGTATGAAATAATTCATTTGCTTCCTTAGTTCATGTGAAGTACCCACATACATATTGATGTCTCGGCTATTATATCTCATGGTGCTTAATTGGTTTGTCGGCTACACTTAAAAGTTATGGAGAATGTTACAAAAATGATTGACGATTGACTTTACTTCGGTAAAATGAAAACATTATAAGCAAGTATAAAGAAATTTGTCTTATGCTTCAGGTAGGACTACTTATGTCCTGTTGTCCTCGGAACCTGCTCCTGCAGGTGGATGTCCAGCTGTCCTTCTAATCTTTGTGTGATCTTCCGGGGAGCTATCTGCAGGATACTTGTTTGTTGCTATCCTCACCATTCGGTCTGAACTCGCTCTTCCCACGTGATCTTTCCAGAAGCGTCTTCTTGCTCTACATCATCGAATCACATTTTCAAAATCACATTTTCTTCTTATTTCCGAGCTCCTTATTCTATTTCAGAGGGTGATTCCTGGGATGGATCGTAGTTTATTCATCTCCGTGGTTCTTCGGAGGGTGTTTGTTCTGGTGGTGTCAGGTCTTATTTCAATGGCGATGTCATGATTGGTCTTACGCAGTTCTTGTAGATTCTCACTTTACTCTCCTTCAGCATGTCCCTGTTTCTCCATACAGCATTGCTCAAGCATCCAGCCGCGACAGCTGTCTTGTTTGCTTGCTCATTTACTTCATCATAGAGGTAATAATTGGTGTTGGATATTTCGACGGCCAAGTATACTTAAATCGCATCACTTGTTCTATTATTTTATTCTCAATTGCAAGTTTGCATCGTACTG
This sequence comes from Molanna angustata, assembly GCA_963576475.1. Lineage (NCBI taxonomy): Eukaryota > Metazoa > Arthropoda > Insecta > Trichoptera > Molannidae > Molanna > Molanna angustata. Next base: position 19,106,416 of record OY754970.1, read on the forward strand.
GGTATCTTGTGGTGAGCATGCTCATTGTTTTCTCCATTGAGATTTACATATTGAGTCTTTAAATACAATAAATAAATACATAAGATTATATGGTGTTTTTGTTTCATATGTGATATTCATAAATTAATTAAGTAATACTCACACTTTTCCCTAAGATTTAATTGAAATTATTTTATATCAAAAAGTGTTCTATGACTAAATTGATTATTTTTTTTATTTATTTCACAATAAGTAGGTAGGTAATATTGATTATGTAGTACCAAACACTTACGAACTTTTCACAAAATTCATGAGTTTTTCAATTCAACGCAACGCAGTTTCCATGTTTATTGCCAGGCTATAAATTTATTTTGATAATTTACGAAAATAAAATCCAATTGAGCAAATGAGTTTTCCAACTGTCGATTTGTTCAGGAGAACTTTGTTCTCTTAACATATCGACAATGTATCAAGCCAGAATACGCGAGAATTGTATGGAGAGGTCTACTTTTTTCATGGATTTTCCAACTTTGAAGTCAAAAAACACCAACTTAGAGGCTTCGCAGCATATATGTTCCATACACGGATTTACTCAGAATTCGGAGTAGAACATTTCGTGTGTCTGTGTGTGTGTGTCTGTGTGTCTGTGTGTGTGTGTGTGTCTGTGTGTCCGTCCCCCCCTTATAACTTTTGATCCGCTCAATTTACAGAGCCTAAAATTTCAGAATATATAAACAGTTACAGGCCTACAAAACTTTTATACTCGGAATTTTGAATTTTTGTTTCAGTCAGGGGTTATCAACTTTTGAATTTTTATTTTATTTTTCCATATATCTCAGAAACCATAAACGGTAGAACGCTGAAAATTGGTACAAACATAGACAAATACAAAATCTCAAATTAGTTTTTTCAAAAAAATTCCAGGGTTTCTCAAACATTTTTTATTAAGAAAAATATTTTTTTTATGATAAATTTATGAGTTTAACTGCCTATATTTCCAAAACTTTTACAATTATCGAAAAAAGCCGAAATACCCCAACTAGATAATTTAATTTTCTATAAAAAATATTAACATTGTAGTAGAAGATCTCAATTTTTTTTTAACAATTTTTTTAAAAATTGAATTTAGTGACGACATCGCTTCATACATTTTGTATGGCAGTCGCCTATACACAATATGTAAGAAGACTTAATAGTTTGTTACTTCATCTCCAAACATACATACATACCATCATGCAATTTGCATATTCTGGGTAGGAAAAAGGATCTTCTTCCATACTATCCTATCTTGACATACATACCTACATATGTTGTATAGAAAACAAAATATCTGAAAATATTCAATAATTTGTATCTATGGGTTTATAGTTTGGTACATATTCTTCAACTATACATACTATCGCTATCGACAGTTGGATCTCATGTGTTACATGCAACTAGTTTTATCCAACTGTCGATTTGTTCAGGAGAACTTTGTTCTCTTAACATATCGACAATGTATCAAGCCAGAATACGCGAGAATTGTATGGAGAGGTCTACTTTTTTCACGGCTTTTCCAACTTTGAAGTCAAAAAACACCAACTTAGAGGCTTCGCAGCATATATGTTCCATACACGGATTTACTCAGAATTCGGAGTAGAACATTTCGTGTGTCTGTGTGTGTGTCTGTGTGTCTGTGTGTGTGTGTGTCCGTCCCCCCCTTATAACTTTTGATCCGCTCAATTTACAGAGCCTAAAATTTCAGAATATATAAACAGTTACAGGCCTACAAAACTTTTTTACTCGGAATTTTGAATTTTTGTTTCAGTCAGGGGTTATCAACTTTTGAATTTTTATTTTATTTTTCCATATATCTCAGAAACCATAAACGGTAGAACGCTGAAAATTGGTACAAACATAGACAAATACAAAATCTCAAATTAGTTTTTTCAAAAAAATTCCAGGGTTTCTCAAACATTTTTTATTAAGAAAAATATTTTTTTTATGATAAATTTATGAGTTTAACTGCCTATATTTCCAAAACTTTTACAATTATCGAAAAAAGCCGAAACACCCCAACTAGATAATTTAATTTTCTATAAAAAATATTAAAATTGTAGTAGAAGATCTCAATTTTTTTTTAACAATTTTTTTAAAAATTGAATTTAGTGACGACATCGCTTCATACATTTTGTATGGCAGTCGCCTATACACAATATGTAAGAAGACTTAATAGTTTGTTACTTCATCTCCAAACATACATACATACCATCATGCAATTTGCATATTCTGGGTAGGAAAAAGGATCTTCTTCCATACTATCCTATCTTGACATACATACCTACATATGTTGTATAGAAAACAAAATATCTGAAAATATTCAATAATTTGTATTTATGGGTTTATAGTTTGGTACATATTCTTCAACTATACATACTATCGCTATCGACAGTTGGATCTCATGTGTTACATGCAACTAGTAGTATTCCAACTGTCGATTTGTTCAGGAGAACTTTGTTCTCTTAACATATCGACAATGTATCAAGCCAGAATACGCGAGAATTGTATGGAGAGGTCTACTTTTTTCACGGCTTTTCCAACTTTGAAGTCAAAAAACACCAACTTAGAGGCTTCGCAGCATATATGTTCCATACACGGATTTACTCAGAATTCGGAGTAGAACATTTCGTGTGTCTGTGTGTGTGTGTGTGTGTGTGTGTCTGTGTGTCTGTGTGTCTGTGTGTCTGTGTGTCCGTCCCCCCCTTATAACTTTTGATCCGCTCAATTTACAGAGCCTAAAATTTCAGAATATATAAACAGTTACAGGCCTACAAAACTTTTATACTCGGAATTTTGAATTTTTGTTTCAGTCAGGGGTTATCAACTTTTGAATTTTTATTTTATTTTTCCATATATCTCAGAAACCATAAACGCTAGAACGCTGAAAATTGGTAAAAACATAGACAAATACAAAATCTCAAATTAGTTTTTTCAAAAAAATTCCAGGGTTTCTCAAACATTTCTTATTAAGAAAAATATATGAGTTTAACTGCCTATATTTCCAAAACTTTTACAATTATCGAAAAAAGCCGAAACACCCCAACTAGATAATTTAATTTTCTATAAAAAATATTAGCATTGTAATAGAAGATCTCAATTTTTTTTTAACAATTTTTTTAAAAATTGAATTTAGTGACGACATAGCTTCATACATTTTGTATGGCAGTCGCCTATACACAATATGTAAGAAGACTTAATAGTTTGATACTTCATCTCCAAACAAACATACATACCATCATGCAATTTGCATATTCTGGGTAGGAAAAAGGATCTTCTTCCATACTATCCTATCTTGACATACATACCTACATATGTTGTATAGAAAACAAAATATCTGAAAATATTCAATAATTTGTATCTATGGGTTTATAGTTTGGTACATATTCTTCAACTATACATACTATCGCTATCGACAGTTGGATCTCATGTGTTACATGCAACTAGTTTTATAGTATTCCAACTGTCGATTTGTTCAGGAGAACTTTGTTCTCTTAACATATCGACAATGTATCAAGCCAGAATACGCGAGAATTGTATGGAGAGGTCTACTTTTTTCACGGCTTTTCCAACTTTGAAGTCAAAAAACACCAACTTAGAGGCTTCGCAGCATATATGTTCCATACACGGATTTACTCAGAATTCGGAGTAGAACATTTCGTGTGTCTGTGTGTGTGTGTGTGTGTGTGTCTGTGTGTCTGTGTGTCTGTGTGTCTGTGTGTCCGTCCCCCCCTTATAACTTTTGATCCGCTCAATTTACAGAGCCTAAAATTTCAGAATATATAAACAGTTACAGGCCTACAAAACTTTTATACTCGGAATTTTGAATTTTTGTTTCAGTCAGGGGTTATCAACTTTTGAATTTTTATTTTATTTTTCCATATATCTCAGAAACCATAAACGCTAGAACGCTGAAAATTGGTAAAAACATAGACAAATACAAAATCTCAAATTAGTTTTTTCAAAAAAATTCCAGGGTTTCTCAAACATTTTTTATTAAGAAAAATATATGAGTTTAACTGCCTATATTTCCAAAACTTTTACAATTATCGAAAAAAGCCGAAACACCCCAACTAGATAATTTAATTTTCTATAAAAAATATTAACATTGTAGTAGAAGATCTCAATTTTTTTTAACAATTTTTTTAAAAATTGAATTTAGTGACGACATCGCTTCATACATTTTGTATGGTAGTCACCTATACACAATATCAAAGAAGACTTAATAGTTTGATACTTCATCTCTAAACATACAATATACATATACCATCATGCTGTTTTCATATTCCGGGTAGGAAAAAAAGACCGACCTCCATACTATCCTATCTTGACTACCTAGGTACATGTGTTGTATAGAAAACTAAATATCATAAAATAATAAATAATTTGTATTTATGGGTTTATAGTTTGGTACATATTCTTCAACTATACATACTATCGCTATCGACAGTTGGATCTCATGTGTTACATGCAACTAGTATATAACAAAAACATCTGAATTTATAAGTACCTAACAACTGAAACATATTACATATAGAAATATATTGAATATAAATATGTAAAAATATGTAGTTTTCTCCCGTACAATGCACAATTTTTAACTTTATTTGGACAGTACTGATTTAAAACTAGTTGCATGTAGCACATGAAATCCAATTATCTATGATGATTGAATGTGTAGTTGAAGAATACACACCAAACTATAAACCGTTAAATCCAAATTATTGAATATTTTTTCTATATATCAGTAAAACTCGTCATCAGAATTATAACTAATTTTTACTTGAAAATTTCATAAAATATAAATTATTAATGCGAAAGCGTCGACAACTTGTGTATACTAATTTTGAAATTTTGATGGCTCGATGGCGCGATGGCGCGCCCGTGAGTGTGATCGAAATTTTACAATGGTCCAAATGGGGCGATGGGGCCGGTCCATATGGAGCGACGCCGAATGACACGATCGTGAATGGGCTGTTTAAAGATATGTCAGAATGTCTCAAATTTGATGTTAAAATATGCATTGTTGGATTGATAAAAACTTAAAACTTATATGGGATAAAAATGGGATTAATTGAGGTCAATAAAACGTAAATATATTTATTACAATATTGCATGACAGTGTAAGTCCATGTATAATTTTAGGATTCTATGTGTAGTGTTTGGCGCCCTAAATACTATACATACCTACGTAAGTTGTGCTGACTCATATTTTTAAATAATTCAGTTACGTACGGTAGCTATTTGGTACTTATTGAAGGCGTGTGATATACAAAACTTTAAACAAATTGGATAATACTGTATTGGATTGGATTTTTGAACGCTGATGATTTTAATGGTAGGTAATTGAGTCCTAAATATAAATTTATATATCGTTAAATTTGTACGCACAACGAATGAAAATAGTAACATGGAAATAAGAAGACATGGTGTTAGTAAAATTACGTTGTGTATAAAAAAGTTAAATATTATAATGAATGCACATTTTTTCAACTCAAATTTTGACTTCGACTTCATATTGCTTTTATGAAACTGTTAAAATAATAGCTTATGCATTGTCTGTTTTTGACTATTTATTTTTTATTACTGAATATGTTAATATTTTTTTTCTTTTTGTGTTGTCTATTCTTTGTTGTTTGTATTATTCACAGATTTTTATTATAACACTAGATGTAGTATCTACTCCGAGTAAAAAGTGAGTCATGGAATATCGCGCGTTTGACGTTTTGGTTGGCAACATATTTCAGTTTTCCTTACATTTCAACACATCTTCGATAACTGTTCTCTAAACCTTAATAATTAAAATGTTTTTTTTTGACAAATAAATCCGAAAACAATTCACATTAGTCGTTATTCTCTATAGAAAAACATGTGGTCTGGAACCAAAACGTCAAAAATCCCCCGGAAAAATGACTCACTTCGATTCATACAAAATTTGCTAACTACGACATCTAGGTAGTATATTATAATAAAAATCTATGGTAGTCATAATATTTTTTATTTTTGTGAAAATACTTAAGTACGTAGGTACTTATAAGTAAGGATGATACTTTTTTCTGCTATGGAGTGTTTTTTTTAATTTTTATCTTTGTGTAATTTTATCATCTAGATCACAGAAAACCAACTCTTTAAAAGAATTGGACAGAGTCAATAAGGCGGCTCACTATGATCGCGGTGTCAGTGTGAACGGACCTATAAAATGGAATAAATTTTTCGTTGACATACGTGAAGCTCAGAGCATTGACACCTTCGGTAGACTTCGTAGAGCCAACAAATAAGCTACAGCGCGCTTGGAGTGATCTTGTATCACTAAACAGTGCTTTATAAATTCTATTTATTATTATTTTTTGTTTAACGCATCGTTCTTTTGTTGATACTCGTATATAATTTTGTTATACCATAAAATCTGGTTGTTTTGGATGAAATTGCCTAGTGGCAATAGACCCTCTAGTGTGCAATATATTTATTTATATTATATAAAAATGACTAAATAAATAAATAAAATGAAGTTGTACAATATCAGTAGGTACCTACTCTTGACATAGTAAAAACATATTTTTTTTATTAAAAATTATTTTAAAAACATATTTTTTTTACTAACGTTGACATAGTAAAAACATATTTTTTTTATTAAAAATTATTTTAAAAACACATTTTTTTTACTAACGTTGACATAGTTAAAACATATTTTTTTTATTAAAAATTATTTTAATAACATATTTTTTTTACTAACGTTGACATAGTAAAAACATATTTTTTTTATTAAAAATTATTTTAAAACATATTTTTTTTACTAACGTTGACATAGTAAAAACATATTTTTTTTATTAAAAATTATTTTAAAAACATATTTTTTTTACTAACATTGACATACTAAAAACATATTTTTTTTTACTAACGTTGACATAGTAAAAACATATTTTTTTTTACTAACGTTGACATAGTGAAAACATATTTTTTTTTACTAACGTTGACATAGTAAAAACATATTTTTTTTACTAACGTTGACATAGTAAAAACATATTTTTTTTATTAAAAATTATTACAATAATGTGTCAGCTCAGAAATGTGATCCAAGTTAGGAAGGTGGGTTCGGACAAACCCCCAGTGCAATTATCGCGTCACATTTGAATAAAAGTACAACATGTTTTAGTGCTTATGTGGTCAGAGTTTTATATTAACTCCACCACACCTATCAATGGTTAAGTCTTTACAAAACTATAGGTAGGTACACAAAAAAGCCACGAAGACCGACTAGTATTTCATAGTCTTTCTATCGTTTTAGGGTTCATGATGTTGTATGATCTTTTCCCGCTTAATCTGGTCAGATTATTATAGAGATGTATTGTGATAAGGGCCGTATCTGCAGCTTTTGAGGCCTAGCGGACTAAAATCTCTTGAAAATTGTTTGGAATCAGTTGGTTGGTCAATATTATTTAATTCTCTGCCTCGGTGCTGATTTGATAATGCACGTATCCCGTTGCACATAATATACTTGAATTTTTTTGTAAATTTTGTCCTGTTTTCGGCGCCCATTTTTTTAGCGCCCGGTACATCTGCACCGTTTGGACCCACGATGGATGCGGCCCTGACCGCGAGGCTTTCGAACCGGGGCTGACGCAGTATTAATGATTTATGCGGCGATAAGAGATTTGGCCAGAGGCGGTCCGTCATCATCACAGCTTTAATGTATATTATTAAATTAAAAATTACAGGGAAATTATTAAATATATCGCATATTTGTATAAAATGTATGGATTTGTTTTTATTTTAATAAATCAAATTTACTGATGGTCCCAATTCATTCACACCTCTGATGTTTATGTTCGGTTTCATTGACCATTAATGCAAGTCTTAATGTGATCACTTACATATACTGACAAATTAAAAAAATATTGAGGCAATTGACCGATATTAATTATTAATATCATTAGAATAAACAGAAACTACCCCGTATTCAGTAACTATTGGAACTAAATTACGAACGTATTAAATTGTAGATTTTAGATTGACTGTCTTATTTCAGCGTTATAAAATATAAACCTGTACTTAATGGAATAAAAACGTACCTATTTTGGCCGGAACGTTCTTAAAAAGTTACTGAATCAGACGTATTATGAATAATTATGAAATTTTCATCATTTTCATAATTATTCAAAATACGTCTAATTCAGTAACTTTTTAAGAACGTTCCGTCCAATATAGGTAAGTTCCTATTCCATTTAGTCCAAGTTGATATTTTATAACGCAGAAAGAAGACCGTATCTAAAATCTACAATTTTAGTATGTTTCTATTTTAGTTACAATAGTTACTGAATACGGGGTATTGTGTAGGTAGATAAATAGGCAAACATTTAATTTTTTTATGCTGTCGCACGTAATTTTACATGAGCGTTTTTTTAATTCCAGCATTGTATTTTTTTGTCATGATTTATTTACCAGGGGGGGCAAGTCTGAACAACCGGCGAAATCAAAACCCTCACGAGTGCCCAGATCATGGATATAATTATTATACGGAATTCTATAATATATTAAGATGTTATAGAACTCCATACGATAATTATATCCATGATATGGGTAATCACGAGGGTTTTGATTTCGCCGATTGACCAGACTTGCCCCCCTGGTTGTTTGCGAGAAATTGTCAAATAGAAAAATGCCCACCTATGTAGGCACGATACTTTAATGCATTTTATAAAAAATATTTATCATCATTATCATCATAAGCTCGACAGCCCTGGGTGGGCCTTGGCTGAATCCAGGAGTCTCCTCCAATCCTGTCTATCCGTTGCCTTCGTTCTCCAATTTCTAATATCTATTGTGGAAGCATCGGCATCGACACTGTCCATCCATCGAGTCCTTGGTCTTCCTGGTCTCTTTGTGGCACAGAAAGTTTGAGGCGTTTTGTGGGGTTTCGTCCATTCGGATTATGTGACCAGCCCATCTTATAAGCGCCCTATTCTGATAAAACTGATCACATCGGGCTCTTCATATGTCTCATATATGTAGCTCCCTGTTGTATCGACGACGCCAACCGATATTCTATTTTATTGGCCAGTAGATCGTTCGAAGGATCCTTCAGTTTGTTTAGTCATCACACAAAATTTTAATACATAAATAAAAATATATTTCTGGTGACCAGAGCGCCATGCAGAGCGCCATGCATCCTTTTTTTAAATTATTTATTAATTTATAAAATTTACATTACATAGGATCTATTATTTTTGCACTAAACAATATAAACAGTTTGTCAGTGCAAGTATGTAGGTACTTACTTATTTTTTTAAATATTTCTTCACATGATTGTGATATTTCTTAGTCAGACTTATTTTCCCCTTAACCTTCATCAATCTCTTGCATAAATAAGTTAGATATAGGTCTATGTGGTGGCGAAGTGGTAGAGGGTGCGCCCTCGAGGCTGGGTAACCTGTTATTAGCGCCTCCCTCCCCCCCCAACCCAAACCGCATGATTTAGGCTGACGCAGATACGGTCGTCCAACATGCGTCCCACATACACGTACCCTAATTGGTGATTTATGTACGAATTTTAAACAACGGAATAAAAATAATAATCAATTTTATAAATCTGTCAGCTTGTTAGTCCGTTTGAATGTTTAAAACAATATTCAAACAAATTTAGTTACTTATATACTCGTAAATAGAAATATAAAAAATCAAATAACGATGATTTATAATATGAGAAAATTTGCACGAAAGGCAAAATGTTTATCAAAAAAATGCAGGCGTTAATAACTACACCAACAATTAGTTAAAAGAGATTAAGGAAAATCAGCTGATGGGATCAGTTGTAAGTTTGTATGTATCAGTTGTATGGAGATTAGACCTCAAAATATTTTTTTTTTATTATTGAAACCAAACAAAATATAACAATATAGTTACAAACAATAAAAATATTACAAAAAAGTACAATTTAAATAAGTTATATGAAACATTTTTTTTATAGGATTATTTGGTATATACCACCTCACTAGGCTGAGCCTGTACCGAGGTGGCAGATTTTTTTTTTTTTTTAATATGAAAAAAATCAAATAAACAGTAGGAAACACACAAAAAAACATTAGAACTACATACGATTTCATATTTATAAAGTTCAACGTATATTTATGTATAATACCTTAAAAATATTTACTCTTCTTCTGCTTCTTAATATAAAAAGATGAATATTTTTTTTACTAAGGCATATTATATAAAATTATATTCAGTTAGATTTGACGCAACTTTAACTTAAATTACAATTGATATTTCAAAGTATGTATATCAATTGGGATTTAAGTAAAAGTTGCGTCATGTGATAAAGTACATTTTATATATTATGTATCTACTCGTAAATACATTATTATGAATAAATTTACGACAAGCCAATCAATCATTTCAAATCCACCTGTTTCATATTTTGAACTTGACATTTATTTAGGTATTTGTTTCACCGAGACTCGAGGATAGGGCTCCCTGAAGGTCATTTTCTCTGACATTTTCAATACATATTAGCATAATATGTATAGTTATTTAGTCAATGGTATAATATCTTATATAATTATTTATTTAAAAGAAAACAATATGTCAAACTCAACAATACATTAAGTGATTTCAAAAACGCAAACTTTGGTATACCTCAAGGTACTGTACTTGGTCCACTTTTATTTATAATTTATGTGAATGATATATTCAATCTGCCAATATCTGGTAAAATAATTTCTTATGCTGATGACACTGCCATTATACTGAAAGATAACACCTGGAAGGAATTAATTGCCTCAGCTGAATCAGATATAAGTGTTTTGAAGTCTTGGTTCGATTGTAATGTACTTTCATTGAATACAGATAAAACGTGTACTATCCCATTTGCACTAAATGATAAATACCTCCCAGAAGACCTTAATATTAAAATTCATATTGACAATTCCTGTTTCAACAACTCCATATCTTGTAACTCAGCGTGTATTAAATTATCCACTAAAAATAACATCCGATACCTAGGCATTATTATTGAAAGCAGTATGAAATGGAAATTACATATAACTACTACTATTGAACGCCTTAAAAAGCTAATTTTTATTTTTCTGAGACTAAGAAATATACTTCAAACAAACTTGCTTAAAACAATATATTTTTCATTATTTCAATCCATCTTACAATATGGCATTATATGTTGGGGGGGAGCTTTTAAAACCACTTTAGTGCCTTTAGAAGTTTTTCATAGAATCATTATTAAAATTATATTAAAAAAGAGATTTGATTATCCAACTATTAATTTATTTCAAGAATTTAAAGTTTCAACTGTTGAAAATATCTACAAATAAATCTCATTGTTCCAAATTCATAAAGATATTCTTACAAATTCAAACCAATTGTCATTTTCTTTAAGCAGCAGAATAAATTCACAAGGATGTATTACCATTCCTCTTTTACGTACAACTGCCTCACAACATTTCTATAAGTATAAAGGTACTAAGTGGTTTAATGAACACCCTTTGAGTCTTAGACTCGAAAAAATTATAGTATATTTAAAAATAAAATTAAAAATTGGACTGATTTATTTATTTATTTTTTGTTATTTCATTCTTGTTTTAAGTAGCTTCATATTTTTTAGTAGATGTACAATGTTTTGGTAAATATAATAATATTAAATAGATACTCCCCTCTTTTAACACGAGATTTTATCTCAATTAAAGAGGGTTATAATGAATTATATGATGGAAATTGTATACCTTTTTAAATTATGATTTATATGTGAACATTGTATTGTTTTTGTTAATAAATAAATAAAAAAAAACTCTCCTTATATCATGTTGCTAAATAGCTTGCATCATTTTAAAAGTATTTTGTTAATGAGTGTGGCATCGAACTCGAGTAACTCCATCAAACGGAACTTGGTATTTAGTTCTGCTACACTTGGTTCCGTTTTCATTGCTGTGTTGTCATGTCTACAAGGTTTTCAGAACTCTTAGTATATTTATTATAAGTTGATTATGTTTAAATACTTCTGTTTACAAGATATGTTTACGAGTCGTAGAGTTGTAAAATTATTATATTCTGTAAAAAGTCGATGCAAATATATCAAAGATTGGTGCACATGGAACATTCTTAGACATCGAAGAGGTTTTTATGGGGACATAGTAAAAACGTCCGCGAACAGAGACATTCCTAAAGGTGGAGTACTATCATCCCTGCTGTGGTAACTGGTAGTGGATGGACTGCTGGTAATCACTGAAAAGAAGAGAATAAAAGCTATTGTATAAGCTGATGATAATAAGTTTCAGTGCCGACACCCGGTGCTTATTATTTAAAAATACACAAATGACAATAAAATATTTCATTCCCCTTCTCACTAGAAAAACCTGTCACTTACAATATTCATGATTAAATATATTATACATACCTAATACAGTGCTAGCCAAAACAGTTTTGAAAGTCGAGTCATGTCTTGAAAATTATTGAAAGTAGGTACCTACTACAAAGTAATGACAAGAATAAGAAAATATAGAAGTTTTTGTTATATCATATTTTATTTTTTTAAACATAAAATTTTGTAACATATTTTGCAAAAGCGAATACCAAACAAATAATATATAATAACATTATTCTATTTTTAAAAATTGTAAAACTTTATTAATGTCACAAATACAACGCCGCTTCAAATTTGGAATATGTTTTTTTTCCTTTTATAATACTTCTTTGTGTTTTTATATATTTTTTGTTTTAAGGCGTATGTAGGTACACAATAATTCACAATTTAGATAATCATTGTTAGCGGGGAGTTTGCAAGAACAGTCTCAGAAGTGATTCAGTCAGCTATAGAGACAGTCGAAGAGTAGTGCAACAAGGTGGGACTGAAAATTGACCCCAAGGAAACAGTCCTAGTACCAGTCACCGAAAAGAGAAAACTTTTTTCGGAACACATATCTTCACTGAGTGACCAAATTCCAATCTTGGAGTATAATCGACTAGATATTAAGTTGGAAACAACATGTGGATTACATATCTAAAAAAGAAAAACCTTTGGTAAAATATGGGGACTCAAACCCAAAACTACGCTGGATCCAGAATAAGAGAGAGTTGCTGACCACTGGCAAGAGGCGCAAAGTTGGATTCTTTAGCCACATTTTTCGTAGCGATAAATATGTCCTTCTACAACTCATTGTAGAGGAAAAGATAGAGGGAAGACGGGATATGGGCCGTAATAGAACATCGTGGCTTCAAAATCACGGGGAGTGGTTTGGGATTCCGGATGTAGCGTCATTCATTAGTTGGCTCAAGATCGTGATGAGAGTCTAGTGAGATGGACACCGAACTCCGTTAGGGGCGGCTCAAGAAAAAGAAGACATCTTATGTAATTAAGTTTTGTATTAACTGGAAAATAAGAAACCGTTTAAATAAATAAATAAACGGATTGAATTGTAGGTACTGAAATTAACAAGCGTTGATTTATAATTTTATAATACAGGCGTTATTGACATGATACAACTTTTTATTATTAAGATGTATAAACTTTGCGTTTAGTGTCAACGCATGACATATTAATTAAACAATGTACAGTTATTGTATATACAATTCATAGAGGTAAATTAGGTACCTATAACACATAACATTTAATATAATTATAATAATCCGGTGTGTTATTCCGTATATGGAACAGGTATATTTGTTTAATCTAGTCAAATGATAAACTCAGTGTAACGGGGACATATTATGAAAGGGTAAGGGCAATGGTAGGAATATGTTGAAGGAGTAGAGGCGTTTTCCATCTACCAAATTAAATTAAGCAATGAAATAATTTTACTTTCGCTACGGAGTTTTTAAAGACATAAAAAATATTCATAGAATCAAATAAGTAGGTACTTACCGACAAGTGTTTTGTTAATAAATAATATTATTTAACTTCTCAAATAAATACTTACCTTTATACCTACTGAATATTGAGGATAGAGACAGACGTCTTATTAAAATTGGTAAACATCTCTCGGGGGATGGTGTACATTGTTGCTGGTGAGCTTTGGTTATATTTGAAAAAGAGAATATCACCAGAGAGAAAACGATAGAAGAAATTATTATTTTCAGTCATGTTAAAAAATATTTTATTTTTTTATTTTATCAATCGACGTGCAGTGAAGGTTTTTTATACAAAAATAGCTAAAAAGTATATTTTACAGTAGGTATAAAACAAAAAAATACAAATAAAAAATAATAACATAGATAGCCAATAATAGACCAATCAAATAACAAACTATTTAAAAATAAATATTACAATGAGGGAAAATAATTTATTTCCCAAATATGTCACTATTACTATTTTTGATGTTTTCTAAGTTTATGTTTAAACATATTTTTTTAAAGAATGAATATGTCCTTGTAACAAGTACATCATCATCATTCGTCCTATTCCTCATGACTGAGGATAGCGGCTGTAGTCTGTCGCCACACGTATGGCCCGCCTCCATGCCAATCTGTTTTGGGCTGAACGCAGAGCACCAGTCACCGAAGACCCCATTGTGGACTTAACCAAATCGCTCCATCTGGTCGGTGAGCGACCACGAGATCTCCGTCCCTCCACGCTGCCCATCACAACAAGCTTCTCGAGGCAATCTGGTTCCCTTCTGGCAATGTGTCCAAAGAATTGAAGGATACGTCTGTAACATATCGTCGATAGACGATCCTCGATCTTTAGCTCGTCTAGAATTGACACATTGGTTCTTCTAGCTGTCCATGGGATGCGCAACATACGCCTCCAGCTGGAGGCGTATGCTGGAACAAGTACATAGTGCATATACATCTTCATACATTCCCTAAACAAAACATAAAATGCTTGTACTTTAAGTGAAGAAAATCGGTTGTGGTCGTATTAAATCAATAAAAACAAAATTACGTATTTAGATACCTGACTTCAAAACACGAGTTAATCTCTTTTTGAAGAAAGTTTTATTATAAAGTGTTTGTATTTTTTATTTTATAAATGTAGTTTTCTTGTGTAAAATATTATTTTTAATAAATTAAATTTAAAGGAAGTTTAATTAGATTAAAATGACAAAATAACATCACTACTGTATTATAAAATGGATATAGTTTAAATTGACAGTTCAGGGGCGCGAGTCGGTGAAATCAAAACCCTCATGATTTCATTGTTTGACCGGACTAGTCCCCCTGGTGAACAAATTTTGTTTTTAACGCAGAATTGAACCCAATGTTGATTTATAATTCATAGTCTTAATTGGATCATATCAATACTAACATATTTTTAAAAGATGCCGATTCAACAAGAAGGTTCATTTGTAGATAATAAAACTAAAATATTATTAAAAAAACCAAATATATTTTTGGCAAAAGATCGAAACTGAAACTAGAGTCACTATTTATACGAACACAATTTAATATTTTGAACAAAAAAATAAATTAATAATGGTGTTTTTAATTTTATCTTTCCCACGTTTAACCAAAAACCAACATGGCCGTTGTAATTAACTGTTTGGGCGGTTCCCTTTGTTTAAGGCCCCAGATCTGTTAAGGTTAGAGGATAATTATGATTATCTCTCGCGGTATATGAGAAAGCCTGACTTTTGAAAAGTTGAAAATATTATTTCTTATTTTATCTCGTCTGTGAAACGAAAAGTTTGTCTGTGAAACATAAAGTTTCTCTGTGTAAAACTTTCGTTCAAAATATTCGCATAAATATATTTGCCGTTTTGTTAAACTATTTGTGACCCGTGAAATATTCACGGAAGTAAAATAAATTATAAATTTGTGTACATATTTTTTTATTTATTAATCGTATAAATCACAATTTACATATACTTGCTAAAACTAATCAGGTGTATAAGTTCTATAATATAATACATTTCATAATAACCCTTTTTAATTGAGACAAACCCGTGTTAAAAAGGGGAGTATCTATCTTATATCGTTACATTTACTAAATATTGTATATTATTTATTAAATAATTAAAAAAAAAATATTGTATTATAAAGGTTTTGGGATTTTGGATGAAAATACATTGATAATAAGGTGAGGTGAGGTGTTCATCGTATCCTATCAATTACAATACTTATCAATAAATAATATACACATACACGCACACACACATATGTTCACACGCACTTAGCTATGTAATTGTATTTGTAACTTCCTCATTGGATTTTTAATAATAAATAAATAAATATAAGGATTATGAAATAGGTTAAACAAGATTTTTAAATAAATGAAAAGTTATTTAAAAACAATAACGAAAAAACAAAAAAAGACAATTTTCTTTGTGTTCTATGTTTATTCATAAAAAGTTATTGATTTTTTTAACCATGTTAAAAATAAGATAAGACTTAGAAAGGATATTTTTTTTACTTATCTATTTTGAAAAGTGAATACACAATATTCCTTAACTGTTAATATACAGATACATAATTGTACCTACATACTACGCGATGGAAAGATTTTCATACATAAATATCAAATTGATTCACCTCTGATTTCAATAATAATTGTAGACCGCATTTGAACGTTTAAGAAGGAAGAGGAGTGGGGAGGGGAAGGAAGATAGAATGACAGTAACTGTCTTATTGACTATTTTATATATCTTTATATAGGTATATAATTATTCTGTATGTACGTGTGTATATAAAAGTGTTAAGGATATAAAATATATATTAAAATAATGTTCTGTTTATTCATACCATTATGGCATATCCCACAATGTGGGGTAACCAGAGACAGGTGTGTCTTACCTTATAATGATAGCAAGACACATGAGTCTATCCTCATACGCCAGACTCATTTCACCAACAAAAGCCACATTCAGACTGTGTGGTGAGCCTCATTGCTGAACAATGTTAGACGTTGTTTGGCCTGTTGTATTTTTCGATTACCTGGCTAGCATCTAGATTACCTGGCTAGAAGCACTATTCTAGCCTGGTGCTCAGCCGATTATATGCTGGAAATATTAAAAAAAAATTGTGTTATGATGACATTTTGTCTTTCCAAGACAATAGAGAAGTAGGTTCACGATATAATTCCAATAGCGGGAAAAAAGTGATCCAGGAGCGCCCAGTATATTGAAGAGTGGAAAAAGTTAAGGGAGGCCTATATCCAGCAGTAGAGAGATGACAGAGAAGAAGCAGAAGAAAAAAGGAAGAAGAAAAAGAAGAAGTTGTTATTTTTCGTTATACAAAGATTATCTGTTAACTACCAGTAACATGGCAACTGATTGAACATTATGTATTGAATGCATTTTTTATTAGTTTACTACCTACTCAATAATTATTTAAATATTGGTTTATTTTTTAAATTAATTCTATTGTGAGAATCAAAGTATTTCTTTCTCGCTCTCTCATATTCCAAATCTCTCTCCGTACTCTGCTTGTCAACATTCGTAGTTATGCCTGTTATTATTATCTAGACTAAAAGTACATTTTCATCATTCATTTTATCCACGAAAATAATTTTCTATGCCTACCAACATCGTAGTAAGTAGGTACCTACCTACATATGTACCTACCTATGTATATAGTTTTGATAGCTGTTTGACACGATGTTCGAGGAAATTTATTCTGACTCTTGAACTTGTGTAAGAGAAAGACTAACCATAAAGAGTACGTTTAATGCCTGAAATATTGTGACTAACAAAGGTGTACTTTATCAACTTACGTAATTCATTAATGGTTTACATATTTAAAGCTGAAATAACTCGTGATGGTCAAAATACAATTTATGTAATTCATGCACAAGTTCTTGCAAAGGTACTCAGACTCAAATTGTTGGTCTTCAGACTCTTTGTGTCCTTCATGTAATCTTTCAGTGGCTCTCATTCAATGGGCAGTGATTAGTACTTACCTACAACGGGTGATATTGGATGAAAAACAGTCATGCAAAACGATTTCACGATACATAAATTGATTGTCATTTTAACAAAAGTGTAAAAGTAATTTTAAAGCTGTCACCTATTCAGTTTTCAAATATGGAATGTTAAATAATTACCTATATAGTAGGTACCTACATTGTATTCCGAAGAAGAAAAAAAAAACAAGTAGGTACCTACTTTTTTGTACTTAAGTGTAAAAAAATATGAAATAACCTAAGCTGATAGGTATACCTAATTTTTTTGTTTATTGATATTTTTGATATTAACCAGCGACAGGCGTGCGGAAGTTTAATATCTTAAAATGAAGCACGACACATGCACGTATACCCACACACCAGTCAGTCACGTCTCACCTAATAACTCACTTCATTCAGAATGGGTGATGAACCTCATCACTTCATCTATGTGATATGTTATGTTGATTTTTGTAATTTTCGATTGTCAGCTTAAGATGATGATAGAAAAAAGTGGAAGCACTATTACTATTACTTTATAGACTCATTACAATACTTTTGTTCAATCAAATTGTTAACTATTTCCGATCATACAATAGTGTTGAAATTTTTTATACACACATGCTTCTAATGACAATATATAAAAACAATACTAGATGTTGTGATCAACATTAAAACCTTAAAAAACGTATATATTCAAATTTAAAACCATTTTATGGTCTAATTGTGCACAAATATTATAAATATAAACTATATGTACTTACACTAGAAAAAATATAAAACTAATGGGATATTGTCAATAATAGACTCTTTTTAATACTTTTGTTCAATCAAATTTTAAATCATTCCCCATCATCCAACATTGCTAAATTTTCAATTCAGATTCAATATAGAAATAAATTATTTCCCATAATATAATCTTTCTTCTTTTATAAAGACTTTTAGAAAATGTTCTATAGGTACACACTTGCTTCTTATGACAATATATAAAAATACCGATGCTTCATAGCTTATTATGAAATTAAATCTGTAAAAATATAATTTATTAAATCATATTGGAGTTCAGTAAATGGACTCTTTTGAAATTTTCATAAACAATAATTAAATTAAACGTCTAGGAGAAACATGCTGATATATTTGACGGTCGATCCAATCGATATTGTGGATTTGTCATCACAATCTCTCGCACAGGGCGGATATGGTTTATCTCGGAGCGGGCGGAGGTTGAGTATGTACCCCGAGGCAAGTGAGTTATGGACTGGGAGGTTAATCTCAACAATTTAAGGTTAAATGGACCAGTGCTGTTATTATTACCAACATGCTTTATTGCTCATCACTCGATTGATTGCTGCAGGTGCGCGTTTTTATCAAATTTTTCTGCCAACAATATTCGTGGTTGTACTTACCAATTTGTTGTCTCAATTTAAAACGTCTTAAAATAGGCTGGATTGTTTTTGCCGGAATTCAAAAATATTTAATAGCAAAATATTCAATTACAATAAAAACGCGTAGGTACCTACCTATAATTCGTCCAACCTTGACTTTGGTATGACTCGCAGAGGTGTGCCTAGAACCTTCGGACTAGGCAAACCCCGAAAGAAAATTGGGAAATGTCGAAGATGTATTGTTTTTTGGCATCGTTGTTCGTTTGAGTGGCCATGAAAATATTTTAAATTCACATGCCAAAATAATATTTACGTTTGTGGCCCTGTCAAGCATCGTATCTACAATCAGTTCAATTTTTAATCTTGTAGAATGGTTTCAATTCGACACAAAATAATATTAGATCTTGAATTTTTTAACACAATATTCATAGGCAAGTCAAGATTTTCGGCTTCTATAAGCAATTCCGCTACTGATGACTCGGCATAAAAATATGCGACACGTTTGATACCCGTTTATTTTTTCATATTTTTCTAATATCTAAACCTAAAATATATTCATTTTACATGTTACTTACTAACATGTCGTTTTGGTAAACTATGTAAAAAATAATATTAAGCTATAATAGGTAGGTATTGAATGTTATACCCACCACAGACTGCCGTTTTTGATGATGAACATTGCAGTAGGTATTGCTGTGTTTGATACTAATCCCTATTGATATTATCCAGATTAGGTACTGCTTTTATTTTTTATCAATCCGCCATTTTTGTCAGAATGGGTTCCTACGATTGGTCTATAATGGTCTCTATGATAGATTGCTGTATTTGAAACCTAACTTTAGATTTTATAAATTATATTGTATTCATTTGTATACACTACATACGTTAGGTATTGTAGGTAGGTACTTAATTGAAATTGCGACAAATAATTGGTAGGTACATATATACATAGTTTTTTTTTTTTTTGTTTAAGGCAATTCACCCTGTAAAGAGTGCTATGTGCCAATTATTTCATGTCAGAGGAGAAAAGTTAATTTTATTATAAATTTATGTCATTCAATGAAAGGAATTTTGAAATAACGGACAGTACACGTGAATTATTAAGAGACAAAAGATGTTGGATATTAAGTGGAGATTGGTGAGTGATTTTAATTAATTGTTTGTATATATTTTTGAAGGCGGAATTATTTTTACAGTTAAAAAATACATGATCAATTGTCTCATCCTCATCACCACACTGGCAAAGTGGGCTATTTAGAACTCTAATTCTATACAGATGGGAGGCAATTGAACAATGGCCAATTCTCATATACATAGTTGTTATTTGATAAAAATGTTATAATGTACCGCTAAGTTAATAATTCGATATTCGAGAATACAATTTGGGTTTGGTGCTTTTGTTACCATATGAATATCTTAAAATGTGTGGTTTAAGGAACTGAAAATTTCCTCGGTCTTAACTCAATTTATACGCAAAACTGACAGATTGGTGTTTTTGATACTATACGACTCAAGTATTGTGTAGACTGGTTGACAAAGCTGGAACCAAGGTTGTAAATCTTGGATGAATGAAGAGGATGTCTGCCAAACGAAATCAAATATAGTAATGCCAAAAAAAAAATCATATATGTAGGTACCTATAGTATGTTTGCATGGATGATTTAAGAATAAACTTATGAAACCTAAATATTTCTAAAGTATCGGGCCATATTGTAAATACCTATTGAATTATTCACGGTATATCGTAATATACATACCTACTACACACTCATTTGTATACCGTGAGAGGCCAAACACAACACATCCGAGATGTGTTTTTTCTCTTTTTTTCGTCCGAGTCGAATCTTTATTGATAAGGGACAGATTACCCTCGGCACGGTCTATCTCCGAGAGTATACAATATATTTGGAGGAGGACGAGGGTGGGAGGGAAGATTTATATCCCTGCCACGCCCCTAAGGGGATATCCTTCCTTACTCTCCCCCTCCTTCCATTTCCTCCCTCTTCTCCTACTCCTACTACAACCCGCAAGACCATACAGTCTACATCGCGGCACCAAGGCTATTCAGATTTAGATTTAATGTAATAAAACAAAACCACCAACATTGGGTAGGTACCTACTCAACTTATCGCATACCATGTGTTATTTATCGAGGTGTGATATAACTTGTTCATTCTAAATATTTTAGTTACATCTGAAATTATGCATTTATTAATTACAAAACATGGAACTCTTTGCCGCAAGCAGGGCATGTCCCGCTCCATGGTTACCCATAAATCTCTGTTGCAAGACTATTCTTATAAATTGAGGGTTTTCATTTCGCCGTTTGACCGGACTTGTCCCGCAGTTTGGAAAATAAATGACATAGATAACATGATATGTAGGAATACCTTCATAATTATGTTTAAAATGACAGATAATATAATGGTTAATATGATACCTTTATAACTATGTTTAAAATGACATAGGTACCTACCTAGAAAATATGATATTAGGTATGTAGGTGTATCTTCATAATTATGTTTAAAATGACATAGATAATATGTTTAAAATGACATAGATTTAGGAGCTGATGACGCAATTGCCAGACTTACTGATATTATTACGCATCAGGTCGACAGTGGAAAAAAATGTATTGCTATATTCTTAGATTTAGCTAAAGCGTTTGACACTATCTCACACCAAATTCTAATCAAAAGACTATCTAATATTGGTATCAAAAATAACCTACTTAATTGGATGAAAAGCTATATTACAGGACGAACCCAAAAAGTAAGAGTTGATGATACATTCAGTGAATGTGAAGAACTGCGATTTGGAGTGCCTCAAGGTAGTACACTGGGACCGATTCTATTTACAATCTACATCAACGAGCTATGCAATAGCAAAAGAACGGGACATATAATTACATTTGCGGATGACACAGTGTTATTATATGAAGATAGCAATTGGTCTAATGTACACGGGAAAGCTGAAAAGGATATCAACGAGGTTAAAGAATGGCTAAACTGTAATTTGCTAACTTTAAATGTGGAAAAAACAAAAACGATATGTTTCAGTCCAACTGAAACCGGTCAACCAAAAAACCCACAACTGATAAAAATACACCAATGTATATCTCCAAGTACTTTAAATATATGCGATTGTAAAACTATTGATTCAGTCGAAAGTGTGAAATATTTGGGCATATACATAGATAAATTTCTTAAATGGAATGTACATGTAGATTATATTTGTAAAAAGTTGAAAAGACTCATATTTATATTTGTCAACACCAAAAATATCCTTGAAATTCAGGATCTAAGACAAATTTACTATGCACTATGTAATTCAGTGATGCAGTATGGATGTATTGGATGGGGGGGATGTAGTATGACCGTTATGGATCCACTTTTAAAAGTTCAAAAATCAATAATACGAATAATACTCAATAAACCATTCAGATATCCCAGTAATCAATTATTTACTGATTTTAAAGTCTTAAATGTTAGACAACTATACATTAGCAAAATAATTCTACATACTCACAAACATAGACAGGAATATCCGATAGCTACCCACTCATACCCCACTCGTAATTCTCAAAAGTCCATTATTATAAAGAAAAAAACAAAAACCACATTCGCTCAACGTAATTTTAACTTTCTTGGCCCCAAAATGTTTAACATACTGCCTGATGATTGGAAAATGATGAAAAGAGTTGTGCTAAAAAAAACAATAATTGCTTGGCTTATATCCATTGGTATAGAGGAGTCAAATAATATATTGACTGCACTCTAGTATATTCAGATTATTAACTTTGTAAAGCCTACATATTTTTGTACCATTATGTATGTGCTGATACTGGTTATTGATACTAATTGACAAGTACTACTACTTATCAGACGTCCTAAAACAGGTTTACCTAGTTTGGCGTCCAATGAGACAATATATTTAATGCAGCGTAGTAGTTTGGAAAAATTACATTCCCTCTGTAAATTGTATTTTCATTATTAAAATGTATGATATACCTACTGTAAAATGTAATGTAATTTTGAAATTTTATATGTTCTAAAATTTTTCTTATTGTTGTCACTTGCGCTGTATGTATATTAAATATTTTTTATGTAAAAGTAAATGAATAAATGAATAAATGAATGAATATGATATTATGTAGGTATACCTTCATAATTATGTTTAAAATGACATAGATAATATGATATTATGTAGGTATACCTTCATAATTATGTTTAAAATGACATAGATAATATGATATGTAGTGTAGGTATGCCTTCATAATTACATATGTTTAAAATGACAGATAATATGATATGTAGGTATACCTTCATAATTATGTTTAAAATGACATAGATAATATGATATGTAGTGTAGGTATGCCTTCATAATTACATATGTTTAAAATGACAGATAATATGATATGTAGGTATACCTTCATAATTATGTTTAAAATGACATAGATAATATGATATGTAGTGTAGGTATGCCTTCATAATTACATATGTTTAAAATGACAGATAATATGATATGTAGGTATACCTTCATAATTATGTTTAAAATGACATAGATAATATGATATGTAGTGTAGGTATGCCTTCATAATTACATATGTTTAAAATGACAGATAATATGATATGTAGGTATACCTTCATAATTATGTTTAAAATGACATGGATATAATAAAGTGACAATTTCTATCATTGAAAAAAAATGATATTTCTCAATCAAATTATCTCACTTACCAATTTTTAGATATTTTGAATATCAAATTGATATTGTATTT
The DNA here is from genome assembly GCA_963576475.1 of Molanna angustata. NCBI lineage: Eukaryota > Metazoa > Arthropoda > Insecta > Trichoptera > Molannidae > Molanna > Molanna angustata. The sequence goes on from OY754970.1 coordinate 19,130,414, forward strand.
TTTTCATACTGAAATGTCTAGAGTGGTGTACCTACATACATATGTAGGTAGGTAGGTAGGTATATGAATTATGAGGGCAGTGACTGACTTTTTCAAATGCGTTCAAAATATTTACTGTAGTGATGAGCAAATGCAAGACCAAGACCAAGACCGGGGTGGTCTTGGTCTTGGTCTTGGTCTTGCACCTGCGGTCTTGGTCTTGGTCTTGCGTTTACAAGTATAGTCTTGGTCTTGGTCTTGGTCTTGCATACATAGTCTTGGTCTTGGTCTTGGTCTTGCAGCAAGAGTCTTGCAAGTCTTGCACTTTTACGAGTAGGTAAAGTAGGTACATATTCGAGTTTTTTTTAATAAAACCTAAATTTTCGTTGAAGTAAACGTGTGATATAATTTTAGGTATCAAATTATTACAATTTTTGGAAAAAAAATCACCGAACTATGAAATATCGTTTACATGTCGTCTTTAAATTTCTGTATTTTTATAACTTTTCATATATTGTTATTATAGTAGGTAATAAAAATATAAAATGAAATACAAATATGTTGAAGAATTTAAGATTCATAGAGTCAATGTATAAGCTGAAGTGAATCAAAACTAAAATCATTGTCTGAATAAGTGTCTGAATATAATAAATCTTTCAAAGATGATTCTTATGAAAATATCATGAAACAAAATATTTTTCTAGTCATGAACTTTGATGTCAATTATATAAGTCCTCTCTTTAAAACTATAATATACAAATTAATACAAGGAAACTAACAGACATTCTTAGAGGGCTTCAACTTCAGAGATCCAACTGTCGATGGCGATATTATGTTTAGTTAAAGAATACGCACAGAAATAGAAACCCCTAAATCCAAATAATTGAATATTTTAAGATATTTTGTACTCTATACAAAACATGTAAGTATGTATGTCAAGATAGGGTAGTATGGAGAGGTCAGTCCTCCCTTCCTACCCAAAATATGAAAACAGTTTGATGGTATGTATTTATGTTTGAAGATGTATCAAACTATTTAGTCACCTTAGATAATAATATTATATTTCATTACCTTAGATATTGTGTATAGGTCACTGCCACACAATTTGTATGAAATGTCATTACTAAACTATTTTATTACAAAAATTGGTAAATTTTGAGATGCCTTACAAATTGTATGAAAGATGTCGTCACTAAATTCAATTTTTATAAAAATTGGTAAAAGTTTGTCTTAATAAATAATGTTTGAGAAACTCTGGAACTTTTACACATGAAAATTAAATTTGAGATTTTGTATAAAATTTGGCTATATTTAGGTATACCAATTTTCAGCTTTCAAGCTTTTATGGTTATTGAAATAGGTATATGGAAAAATAAATTTAAAATTCAAAAGTTTATAAAAAGCATTGTAGGCCTATAACTTTATATATATTCTGAAATTTTAGGCTCTGCATTTAGCGGAACAAAAAAGTTTAAGAGGGGGGGGACAGACACACTAAATGTTCTACTCCAAATTCTTAATAAATCCATATTATCTTTTTTTCATAAAAAATGAATATGTCCTTGTTAAACAAGTACCTACATAATATGTTATATGTATATTATACATCTTCCTACTTTCCCTAAAATAAGCATAAATGCTTATGTTATATATGGACGAAATCGGTCGAGGCAGGATTCGAACTCGCAACCACTGGATTACTAGCCCAGCGCGCTAACCGCTCCTCCATAGACCCATCTAATAATCTATTTAAGTATAGAACATGTATGCTGAGTAGCCTCTAAGTTGACGTTTTTTGACTCCAAAGTTGAAAAAACATGAAAAATATAGACCTAGCATACAAATCTCACGTATCATCGCTTGATAATTTGTCGATATGTGAAATAAATTCTCTTAAATAAATCGATAGTTTTTGGAAAATAAAATATCTTAAAATATTTATTATTATGTATTGTGTTTTTAGTTTTGTAGGTATTCTTCAATTATACATACTATCGCTATCGACAGTTGGATCTCATGTGTTACATGCAACTAGTAAAATAATGAACATACCTACCTTGCTTGAATGTTAGATATGTATGTAGGTATAATATCATAATATTATCGTGTCAAAACTCGCTCAAAAACATGTACCTACACAGGATGTTAAAATATGAATTGTTCCAGATTCAAAATGTCTTAATTTCGTTTCAATCATGCAAAAATGTACTTTTACGATAGTAACATAAATGTTATGTTTGTCTAACGTCGGCGTAACAATAGAAGACTAATCCTTACTTTGACTTCCCGCTATTACAGAGTCATGCCAAGTGCCGTGTTTTTTTTTAATAATTAATTTTATTTTATTACCCTGTATGGTAAATTGAATTCATCATTTTTTTAGTGTTAAATTAAAATAATGTGCATGGCATCATTATTTTGTTTTATTATACATTTAAAAAAAACATAGACTATCTTATATAACAAAAATCTATGTGATTTACGAAAAAAAATATTTATTACATTTATTTATGGTAAATCCTTTTTTTATATAAAAACCAAAAGACATATTAATTAAATGAAAGTTAGATCAGAGAAATCAATAACATGATAACTTTACACAAATACAAAATTTAGGTGGGTTTTCATAATAATAAGAAAAACTAAAACACTTAAAAAATATATACATGCACAATGCACACATACATACCCATATATACATACGTCATAATATTCCAACTGTCGACACGTTCAAGATAATTTATTTCTTGTCAGTATTAGGAGATTTTTATGCCAGGTCTATATTTCTCATGGTTTTTGTCAACTTTGAAGCTAAAAAACACCAACTTAGAGGTTTAGTGTGTCAGTGTAGGTATGTGTGTGTCCCTTATCCAACTGTCGATTTGTTCAGGAGAACTTTGTTCTCTTAACATATCGACAATGTTTCAAGCCAGAATACGCGAGAATTGTATGAAGAGGTCTACTTTTTTCACGGCATTTCCAACTTTGAGATCAAAAAACACCAACTTAGAGGCTTCGCAGCATATATGTTCCATACACGGATTTACTCAGAATTCGGAGTAGAACATTTCGTGTGTCTGTGTGTCTGTGTGTCTGTGTGTGTGTGTGTGTCTGTGTGTGTGTCCGTCCCCCCCTTATAACTTTTGATCCGCTCAATAAACAGAGCCCAAAATTTCAGAATATATAAACAGTTATAGGCCTACAAAACTTTTATACTCAAAATTGTGAATTTTTGTTTCAGTCAGGGGTTATCAACTTTTGAAATTTTGATTTATTTTTCCATATATCTCACAAACCGTAAAAGTTAGAACGCTGAAAATTTGTATAAACATAAACAAATACAAAATCTCAAATAAGTTTTTTTAAAAAAATTCTAGGGTTTCTCAAACATTTTTTACTAAGAAATATATTTTTTTATGATAAATTTATGAGTTTAACTGCCTATATTTCCATTTTTTTTTAAATATCGAAAAAAGACGAAACACCCCAACTAGAAAATTTATTTTCTATAAAAAATATTAAAATTGTATTAGCACATTGCAAATTTAATATAATAATAAAAATTGAATTTAGTGACGACATTGTTTCATACACTTTGTATGGAAGTAGCCTACTCACAATATCTAAGAAGACTTATTTGATACTAATCTCCAAACAAACATACATACCATCATGCTGTTTTCACATTCTGGGTAGGATCAAAGGACTGACCTCCATACTATCCTATCTTGACATACATACCTAGGTACACGTGTTGTATAGAAAACCAAATATCTTAAAATATTAAATAATTTGTATTTATGGGTTTATAGTTTGGTACTTATTCTTCAACTATACATACTATCGATATCGACAGTTGGATCTCATGTGTTACATGCAACTAGTTTTATTTGTATTGTGTATAACTTGTAATTGTAAATGGCCTTCGGCAGTATTATTCGTATTAAAATTCAATAGTTGTAATATTATGCTCCATAGGTATGGTTTTTTCAAAGTTGAAAAAACAATGAAAAATATAGATCTGGCATACAAATCTCGCACATCTTGGATTGAAACTTTGTCGGTCTGTTAATAGAAATAAATTCTCTGGAACAAATCGACATTAGGAAAACATTAAAGACAATAATTAATTGAATTTACTTTATGCACAACGTACAATACACGTGAAACGCCTCTGAGTACGTTTGTTTATTTAGCGGCATCGGCCATCACAAAATAATAATATTTTTTTGAAGAATAATATTTTACACCGCAAGAATAATATTTTGACCTTTGAGAATCTAATGATAAAGGTTATTTTTGCATCACGTAAACGTAATATGAGACAATTTGAATCTGAGATATTGACATCCTGTCTATAGATACACGCGCACGTGTTCATGGTATAAATATATTTGTATTTTAAACACTGATTTTAAACCGATATCTAAATTTCATTCTTAAAGAAGTACTAATTAAATTTTGGTACTTACACCTATTTATTAATATGACTAGTTGCATGTAACACATGAGATCCAACTGTCGATAGCGATAGTATGTATAGTTGAAGAATATGTACCAAACTATAAACCCATAGATACAAATTATTGAATATTTTCAGATATTTTGTTTTCTATACAACATATGTAGGTATGTATGTCAAGATAGAATAGTATGGAGGAAGATCCTTTTTCCTACCCAGAATATGCAAATAGCATGATGGTATGTATGTATGTTTGGAGATGAAGTATCAAACTATTAAGTCTTCTTACATATTGTGTATAGGCGACTGCCATACAAAATGTATGAAGCGATGTCGTCACTAAATTCAATTTTTAAAAAAATTGTTAAAAAAAAATTGAGATCTTCTACTACAATTTTAATATTTTTTATAGAAAATTAAATTATCTAGTTGGGGTGTTTCGGCTTTTTTCGATAATTGTAAAAGTTTTGGAAATATAGGCAGTTAAACTCATAAATTTATCATAAAAAAAATATTTTTCTTAATAAAAAATGTTTGAGAAAGCCTGGAATTTTTTTGAAAAAACTAATTTGAGATTTTGTATTTGTCTATGTTTGTACCAATTTTCAGCGTTTTAGCGTTTATGGTTTCTGAGATATATGGAAAAATAAAATAAAAATTCAAAAGTTGATAACCCCTGACTGAAACAAAAATTCGAAATTCCGAGTATAAAAGTTTTGTAGGCCTGTAACTGTTTATATATTCTGAAATTTTAGGCTCTGTAAATTGAGCGGATCAAAAGTTATAAGGGGGGGACGGACACACACACACACAGACACACACACAGACACACACACAGACACACAGACACACACACACACACACAGACACACGAAATGTTCTACTCCGAATTCTGAGTAAATCCGTGTATGGAACATATATGCTGCGAAGCCTCTAAGTTGGTGTTTTTTGACTCCAAAGTTGGAAAAGCCGTGAAAAAAGTAGACCTCTCCATACAATTCTCGCGTATTCTGGCTTGATACAATGCCCCCAAGTCAAATTGAAAACGCTGTTCGTTATCGCCAAGCGCTAATTTTTTTTTCTATTTGATTTGACGTTTGTTGTAGAAATTTTTTCTACAATAACAAACAACAAACGTCAAATCCCATACAAAAAAAAATTAGCGCTTGGCGATAACGAACAGCGTTTTCAATTTGACTTGGGGGCATTGTCGATATGTTAAGAGAACAAAGTTCTCCTGAACAAATCGACAGTTGGAATACTTACATTTAACAATGACAAAATTATTTAAATTATAAATTATTTTTATAGGTACCGTTTTTATAAAATGATGTCATAAAATTATTCCGTTTTAATAAAATGATGTCATGCCGACCGCAGTGGCACAGTTGGTAAGCTGTTTTGGTTCTGTGCGGGCGTTCTGGGTTCGATTCCCAGCAGAGGAGAAATTTATTTAAATTCATTTCTCACGCAAATATTGCTTCTCTGGGCTGGAAACACTGGTTAGTTGGAAGAAATTGCCATACAACAATAAACTCGCCACTTGCGCAGGGTGCAAGGAAGTGTTTATTATTTATTTATAAAATTCGATCTTTGTATGTTATTTTTAACCATATTAAAAGTCATTTATTGTCGTTCCAATGCAATTTCTATGAGTTACATGTCAACATATTGAAAAACTGCAAGACCGCAAGAGTCTTGCATTTAAGTCTTGCAAGACTCTTGGTCTTGCAAGCATGGTCTTGGTCTTGGTCTTGGTCTTGCGTCCCTGGTCTTGGTCTTGGTCTTGCAGTGAAGTATGTGGTCTTGGTCTTGGTCTTGGTCTTGCAAAAAGCGCAAGACCAAGACCAAGACTGCAAGACTTGCAAGACTTTTGCTCATCACTAATTTACTGCATGGCCTCCCCTATTGTTTTTGTTGAATTTATAGTACCTACCAGAAATCATAATGTGGTGATATATCTATGTACTTCATTTATGTATGGGAAGATAGAACCGAATGAAGGTAGGTAAGGACTGTAAATAAATACGCCCGAGAGGTTGAATATATGTGGGCTTATTTGCATTAAGTAAGAGTTATATATGACATAGAATGAAAAAACATTCATCGTCTTGAAGAATTATGTTAAAACAAATGTTCCATTTCCCAAAGAAAAATAGATACATAAACGTGTATTGCACCTGCCATTAGGTCACAAACCAATTTTCTAAGATTAGTTACCTATCTACATATATTCTTTACTCTGTATTTTCCATTGGGAACTATACAAGACATATACAAGAGCTACGTTAATCTGTCAGGAGTCGTATGGTCTAAATTTACCGAATTAAAAATTTTATATTCGAGATTTCATTGATCACATGAACTTCGTGATCTGATGAAAATTTTAACACATACCATCACGCCATTTCCCTATTTGGGGTAGGCAGAGAGAACCGAACGCCAGACTCCTCTCTCTTGACATACATTCCTCGCTTCATTCACGTCCATACATCGTCTCATACACGCTCTTCTATTATTCTTACTTCAAACATCACCATCATTTCAAAATCCCATTTATGTGATCGTGCCAACTTTTTCTTGGCCGACCTCTACTTTTCGTTCCTCTTTTATCAGCCTTGTATACTTTTTTGTCAGACGGTCATCACTCATTCTTTCTATGTGGCCGAACCACCTTAGGGCATTTATTTTCATCTTACTTACGATATTTCTTTCAATCATACATTCTCGTCTAATATCCTCCTAAGATGAAAATTTTAAATTTTCAAAAATTCTGTGATACCAAAATAAAAAAAAATACATTTCAGGGCTTATGTCTTTATAAAAACCTTACCACATACAATAATTTGGAAAGGATTATGTCCGTAGACATATTCTATAGGAATGTCCAGGAGCCTAGTCAGGAGCTACATTATAGACAGGAATAGTTCATTGTTTTGTTACCAGCAGTTGAGTAAATAATGGCACATAAAATCTAAAGTTAGCTGATTAAGTTGCAACATTTATTTTATTTACATTAATTAAATGGTTAAAATTTTATTTCTATTGCCCATTTTTTTTTAAATATAAAAATACTTCTGCTGTCTGGGAGCCTTATATTATGAGAAAAGTGACATGAGGCATTGTTGGGAAATGACATGGGTAAGCCAACTGGGAAACGATTGACCTCGAATCCCGCGTTTTTAGAGAAATATCCCCAATCTTGTCGTAATTCATAAAAGGAAAACTTGGGGAAGCATTGTTGTGAGATTGTTTTGTGTAAGATATAACGCGGTGCCGTTTTATCTCATTTACAGACCCTAAGGCATGACTAACACACTATATATACCCTAATTGATCATATTACCATCACTTTTTCGGTATTTTGGATAAGTGCCACATTTTTTTAATGTACCTGCTACATTGTATTGAAGATTGTGAAAAATTCATAAAACAGCAAAAAAAAACACAAAAATACATACATTTACATACAACAGTATCAATAGAAATCTGGTTGAAGGGTAGGAAATTCAAAATTGCAATAATACAGCCAGTGTACAATTTTATGTAGGTGTGTACAATGCATTCTACAAATGCATTCTTATAAAAAAATATTTAGGTAGGAACTATAATTCTACTTTTACTTATTTTATTTTTGTTGATGCACTTCAACTGGAGTTATCTATCCATGTGTTTAAAAATATCGTAAAATTAAAAAGTCATCCAAAATTCGTTTAATATATCTACCAAATTTTGAGAATTACAGATTAAGGGGAGAACTGCTGCCAACGTACCTATTTTTCAATTTGATATACCATCGTTATTTCTTATCAAATCGTTTTGAAAAAAATAATTTAGATAGTTTGGATATTAATAAACAAAAATATATCTTAACTTTTTGATAATGTTCTGTATAAATTCTGGTAGAAAAATAATGGCATACCCCGATTTTCAAAGTTTATCATATATTTTTAATAAACTATAAGGCGTAGAGTAATATATTTTTTTTTAAATTAAAGAATACAAAAATATCTAGGAAAATATGATGTGACGTTGCATTAATGCTTCAGGTTTAGTAAATAAACCTAAAAAAACATTTATTTTCCATTCAGCGCCATTGCGTAATAAAAGTTTACTTGACCTGATGCGTTAATGCAACGTCATATCATATTTTTCCAGGTATTTTGTTCTTCTTTAATTTATAAAAAAAATATTGCTCTATACCTTATATTTTTTTAGAAATTTAAGATAAATGTCTAAAATCGGGGTATGCTTATTATTTTCCTACAAGAATATATACAGAACATAATCAAAAAGTTAAGGTATATTTCTCTTTATTAATATCCAAAATAACTAGGTTATTTTTTTTCAAAATGATTCGTTAAGTAATAATGATGGTATATCAAATTGAAAAAATAGGTACGTTGGCAGCAGTCACCCTCATGATTTATATTTTATTTACGAATTAAATTATAATAATTAAAACAATGATACAGATTTAACTAAAAATTGAGTGGTTATTGTTACGCTTCTTCGATAATACCTACATTGATCAGGAATCGATTATGTAAGGTATAGCAAATAATTTTTACGTTATTATGTTAACACTCCTTTGAACGAATGTTCAATAATATGCAGATTTTAATAAAAATAAAACGTAATTGTTCCATGTATTAAACGCCAATAATCTCTTCATATTATTTTTAAAAAAATATTTTTTTAATCTCTGCCTTTTGTCTTCCATGTTAAAAAATCTCAATTTTGTGAAATATGTGTTGTTGAAATACAATATTCTCAAATATCGAATACATAAATATTCTCAAATGTACCTTGTGATACATTTCAACAAAACTTTAACTAGGAATATTTTTATTACTTTGAATAAGCCATTGTATAATAAAATTAATAATGTGTTTATACAAAGTAATTAAAAATATAAATATAGTTAAAATATATACTACAAGTTATACAGACGAATCGAATATAAAAATTTATCAAACAATTTGTATAATTATAAACTAGGTTGACTTGTATAGCGCCGTTTTTGTGATAACCTCACCCCATGGGCGTTGTATTATAATATGAAAATACTTACTCGGACGAAAATAAGTATCAGAGGTTAAATCGAAGATGACGTGAATATAAAAACGCCAAAGGTCAAAATGACGTCCATAAAACGATTATTATTATTATTAAAGAACATTTTATTTTAACTTGGAGTCTTACTAATAAAAGTTATGTTGTAACATTATAATGTTATTATACATTATGTGAATTAAAATAATATTTCATAATTTAATGTATTTCTTCTTCATATGTTAATATTATAAGCTGGCACACACAACCAATTGGTTTCGCGAATGTGCCGCGTCAAAAATTTATGTCTGATTAATTCTGTATATAATGATAGGTTAGCTGCTGAGATTTATGAAATAAAAATATCGTTTATGTGATTTATGAAGCACTGTTTGTTTTCAATAATACAGGTACCTATATATCTATGTATACCTCGTATTGTATACGATGGACATTTTATTTTTAGGATTATATTATGTTGAATCATAATATTATGATTGGTCGAAAATTCTTTTATTTTAGCGATCGAGACAACGTTTTATAATAATAATAATAAGATTTTATTTCTGTTTGCGAGCAGGGGGGTGCAATACAACACAAGCCATATCATATATACATAATTTAAAAAATAAGTTATACATACAAATAAAAAAGGAATAAAAAAGAGAAAAATAAGCATAAAGAACAAACAAAAGATAAAAAGAAAAGAATAACACATCAATTTTAAATTCAAAAAAATATAAACGTATAAACCGTAATAACTTCTTCTTCTTCAGCCTGTTTTTATCCATTCTTGGACATAGGCCTCCCCCTTGATCCTCCACAACTCCCAGTCTTGGGCACACTACATCCATCTTCCTCCGGCACATTTCTTGATGTCATCAGACCACCTTGCCTGGGGTCTGCCGACACCTAATCGGCTTGTTCTCGGTCGCCATTCTACGATCTTTTTGGTCCATCGTGAATCCTGGCATCTGGCAATATGCCCAGCCCAGCTCCACTTAAGGCCAGCGACCCTTTCCGCTACATCGGCTACTTTGGTTCTTTGTCTTATCATGACATTCTGAATTCTGTCCCTTATTGAAATACCCAGCAACTTTCTCTCCATAGCTCTCTGTGTCACTAACATTGCAGCTTGTGCATTATTCGTTTTGTTAGGACCGATGTTTCCATTCCATAAGTAAGCACTGGGAGAATACATGCATCAAATAGCTTCTTTTTCAAATAATGGGAGTATTTACGGGATTTCAGAATGTATGAAAATTTTCCAAAAGCTGCCCAGGCAAGGCCACGACTTCTCTCTATTTCTGCCTCTTGATTTTCTTTGGCAAGCATCACGGTATGGCAAAGATATATGTATCTGTCTACTCTTTCAATTTGCACTCCATCTATTATGATGGGGAAGGACTCTTCTGCGTTACTCATTATTTTGGTCTTGGAGATGTTATTCAATCCGATGTTCACACAGGCTGAATGTATTTCTGTCAGCATAGTTTTAAATTCCTCCTCATCCTTGACAAATATGACAATATCATCTGCGAACCGTAGATTGCTGAGATACTCACTGTTTATATTTATGCCTTTCTTAGACCAATCAAGAGTTTTGAAGAAATCTTCGAGGGCCAATGTAAATAGTTTGGGAGAAATAATGTCACCCTGTCGGACACCTCTTCTAATGTAAAATTTCTTGGATGGTTCATGAAGTAATAACTTAACTTTGTAAAAGTATCTATTCAGTCACTGCAAAATTGATGCCCATCTTCTGTGAATTGGAGAGTCAAGCCACAAACCAGCCTTTCGAACAATGGAATTGCTAGATCTCCAAATCCTCATTCTTGCATCAGCTATCTTGCGTCTTTGGAGAGCAAACATTTAAGAGATTATATTGTAGAAATCCATAGTGTAGGTACGTTTATTGAAATAAAAAAATAAAATCTAATTTAATAAATTAATCATATTCTTTTTCAGCCATCTCTCCATTGTTTGATCTATAGACATGACAAACATAAAATTTCTTGGTACACAACGCCACCAAAATTTGGTGGCAATCATTATAATGTACTTACTTATTTGAATATTATCCGAAGTTGAAATAGTAATATACTTAACACGTAATAAAATTTTAATGTAATTTAAATACATTTATTTTTTTGCTATTCTGAAGATTGATTAAAATAAAGTAAGTTTAATAAGATTAATATTACAAAATAACATCACTAGTATAAAAGGGATAGTGTTTAGTGACAGTTTTGGCGAACACATACGTGCTTTTAATAACTTTAATGTTGATTAACATTTTAATTCGTCATTGGAATCGAACCCATTGTTAACTAAGATATTTAAATTTCGAATAGCAAATACTTTTACTGTTTTATAAATGTGTCGTAATATCCGATTTATTACTAAACATTGAATGTGTTTGGGATTCCCCTGTTCCACCTCACTATCCTTTAGTATATGTAAAATCGTAGCTAATATCAGTTCTAAATATTCTTTACTCTGTGGCCTCCTCCTATTTTTTGTAATCATCTCTTCTTTTTCGGGGTTTTCTTATCCATCCTGTAACAGTGACGGAACAATATTATCATCCACAAAGCATTCTTTTCAGGGTGAATTTCCATAAACAAAAAAAAACAATATTTAGATATCATCGGCTTATTCCACTTTTTATATCCCATGGTCTCTAATGCAGCAGTTTGGGTGTTCATCTATCAATTCCTTGTCTGGTCACATGACCTGTCCATTGCTATTTTCGTTTGGAATAGCGATTTACCACATTGACAACTCTGTTTTCCTTGCGTCTGATTACCTCATTTCATTCCTGGGGGGGCAAGTCTAGTCAAACAGTGAAACCAAAACCATTTTGACAACCCATATATGGATATAATTATCTATAATATAATATCTTAAGATATCCATATACACTCCATATGAAAATAATATCTTTGATATGGGCAATCGTGAGGGTTTTGATTTCACCGTTTGACGGGACTTGCCCCCTGATCTGTCTTTACATACAGGTAGAGACAGAATCATAAATCAATTTAGATGGGTGGTGGCACAGTAATCCAGTGGTTGCGAGTTCGAATCCTTCCACGACCGATTTTGTTGACCTATAGCAGAAGTATGAAGTAGACTAACTTGATACAAGGACATATTCGTTCATTTAAAAAAAGGTACATCCTATAAATAATACTTTATTTATACCTGAAGGCAAATTATTCGTTTTGTTATAGATGTATGGAATTATTTGAAGCAGGATTCGAACCTTGTCCCACTGGTCTTGTATAGAGCACTAACTACTTAGGCACCAAAATATGCTATTTAGTCACAATTTTGGGTTGACTTATTCAATATATGTGAATTAGTTTAAGAAAAACATTCACGGTAGCTTAGTACCAAATTCCAGTTAATAGATATGTAAAAAAGCGAATATATTTTTTATATATTTTACTTTTTTTTCGATAATGTAAATTATATTTTCGTGATTATCAACTCATGTTGCAACTCACTCTCGCGAGTTAAAATACATTCAGCATATAAATTGGTTGCAGTAGGTACGATGAGCCTATGTAATAATAACCACTCTTATGGCGTAATATACATGTTTTTGAAATAGTGAGAAATGAGCTTCTTCAGTAAAAAATCGTATTTTTCAATCAATTTGTCTATACCATTATCTGATAGTAATGCGTGCTTACATCCAGATTTAAATTATAATTAAATATTTATTTTTCATTTACGAAATAAAAATCGTTAACAATATTTATCATTCGCGTTTATTTCATAACATAATAATAATTCACTACCTACATCGCAAGATTAAAACATTAGATTATCTTTATTTGTGATAGATATATTTATTTATATCCAGTCCATGTGTCTAACCCAGTAAAATCCGACCATAACTCATTGCTTATTTAATAATACGCTTTGGAAAATTTATCGTTCGTCTCGTATTTGTGTTTTTTTATTCTCTTTCTATTCAAATGTGTACAGAGAAAATAAAAAAAATACTAAAATAAAAACTTTTTTACATTCATATCGATTAAAAGGCAATGTCATGAATTAAAAAGGAAACGTATGACCATTCATCAAGAGTGGAGTTCACGCCTACTTGGGGATATTTTGTCTTATGCTGTTGAAGAATAATGTATTGTGTGTGTTATTTATTTTTATTTTGTTGGTATTTTATTTCCACGATTCGTCTGTCTCACCTCTCCACCACTATGGAATAGTGGAGAGTCGTGATTTCACAATTTTTAAGAGTATTTTCTTACATCAATTTCTCGATGTGTTTCATGTAGAGAGTGCATACTTTGAGTTTCGTTGTTTTTGTGTGTATGCCGTTATCCGTAATCCGTGTACTGTATACTGTATGATGTGTACATAGAATAATAATAGTATAGAATACTCTTTAGCCTGCAGTAAACGCGACTGCTTTATGTTGACTTATTTGGTCAACATTTTGCAACGATCATTCAGTAATCATTTGACCGTCTGCGTGATACGTTCTCCAAATAGGGAATTTTTTGACTGTTTGCAAAAGTATTTACGAAGTCATAACGAGAAGTACTATACGAACAATGTCTACCAGCAGAGTCATACATAATATTGACACGAGCCGGCCAATAAAACGGCTTCACTTTTTCAGCGAGGTATTGTATGGGAATTGTTCTATAGTTTTATTATTTTTCTATGGATGTATATAAATATGAAAATTTGTGTCCTCTGTACAGTTCAAGCTAAAAGGCCGATGAACTTAATATTGATACCATACTCGTGAAGTACCTACATAAACTTAGAGCTGAATAGTTTTCCATAGACAACGGTTCATGTTTTCTCAATGTTTCTCTATGATTTAATCTGTTAAAACTGAAAAAATGCTCCCACGACCTGGAAGTTTTAGATATTTTAATTTTGTTTAAACTATTTTTACAATATCTTCAAAAAAACTGCATTCAAAGTTGGTCAACGTTAAAAGAAAAACATACAACCGTTTGAAAAATGATGTTCATAATAATAGATTTTTGTATGAATAATATATACATATGTAACAAGAGAATTTTTTTATGTTTGGCAATGTTTAGTTATTTGATTTCATATTGATATTAGCAGGGATGTTTCATGGTGTAGTGGAGAGTTTAGCGTTGGCCACAACCCACTCTTTTTATTTATCTACAGACACGACAATCGTATTAGTTACATACTTACAAACAACTTACATATAGGTACCTAATGTTTGTATGCAGACGACAGAAAATATATTATCGAATGCAGTAACTCTATAGAATTAAATATTTCTTCCACGTCGAAATTGTCAATAATATCATTGACTCCTGACAGGGAAAAATCCAATGTTTGCTTATATGCAACTTTTAAAAAATATTCGATATACACACAAATTGGTATAATTTTCGCCAAAAATCTTGAACGAGCTTCCGGTTGCGCAGATCGCAAATTTGTGTCTTTTTGCTTCGTTGGTTTACTTGCAAATCGCCCCCCTTCCCGGCTGAAACTTCATCTCGTATTTTAGTATCAAACCACTCGTAATATGGTTCCTCGCGATCAATCTTACTTTTTGACAAATCGCAAATGTTAGTTTACGCCGACGTGCATGCGCTAAGTATTTAGATATGTCTCTGCAATGCATACAAAAACTTCGTAGCATCCTTAAGTTAGGAAGCCACGTGATCTCCTAACTTTAGTTAGCAACTGTGCAATAAAAAACATGGTTAGTATATAGAATTTAGTATTTAGGTCGGACTCTGCATTCGGATCTAAGACTATAAAATAAAAAAAGTTCACAGTTATAAGAAAATATTTAGAAAAAGAAAATATGAAAAGATAGCTATGCTTTTTTTTACATAATGCAATGTGTTGTGGTTAAGATATAGTTTACCTCATCTGAAGATCGCTTTTTTATGCAAAGTGTGTTGAGATAATAATGTAATGACTGTGGAATATTATGGCAATTGATTCAACACAGATAAAGCCACGGTAAATAGGAATTTATTTTAACGGTTATATCAAGTGGAGGTTTGTGTAGGTATGTAGTCCTTATTTAATGTTGCTATAAGTAATCCCTATACAGGATATTTTCATACTTGAGTTCCAATTTGTGGTTAGAGATAATATGTACCTACCCGTTACTGCACTAAAATGAATGCAAAGATTTTTTTTGTATCTTGCGACAAATGACAAAAGTCGTAAATAAATTTTCATACTTTTTTGTTTTTAAAGAATGAATAATTGGTACGTATCTAAAATTCTTTAAAGTGAGCGTTTACTTTTTTTTATTTTTCATAAATTCGATTTTCGATTCGATTCAATAACTTTTATTTTTACTTATTTTTAAAATATACGAATTTCCAGGCTACCAGGATGTCATTTAGTAAATTGTTCACTTTCTTACACATATAATACACATCGTAAGTGTCCAGAATGTGGCATCTTGTTATTGGGTGCGTGTTAAATAATTATTTGACATATATCACCAGTTAGTTGCCCGAGAAGCTACATAAAAAAAACATCTCACATAGTTCAGCAATGAGGTTAGCCACCTATTCTGAATGCAGTACCTTTTACGGTGAGAAGGGACTGGTTTCTGGGAATACACGCATGTGTCGTGCTACCTTTTTCAAATAATGCACACATCATGTCGCTGGTTATGCTGTGATGAGATGAAAGGATGTACCTAGATAATATTTATTGTAGATACATAATTTGGTTTTACATAACTTATAATAAAATAAATATTCATTTGTAATAGGTAGGTACTTACTTATATTAGTTACACGGATGTTATTATAAGTTATAATTTTTATATTATCTACTGTTTTATTTCATTTTATTAAACTATTAGCTAGGTATGAAAAAAGTCTTGTTTGATGTTTTATGTGATATTTGTTTTCGTTTTATTTCAAGCTCAAATTTAAACAATTCGTTGATATGATCGACGAAAAAATCTAAACATTTGAATCGTTCGCTTGGTCGCAATAAATCTTTCCCCATAGTTCACCTTTAGTCTTTATAAATGTACCTGCGTCCCTCTCTGACACGCCGCCTCGCGGTTCTGTTCGTCCTTGTCTCAATTGGTGTTTTAGGGAGAATAATATAAGGCTGCGTAGGGCCGCGAGATAAGACTCTCCTCAGATGTATATAAATATATCTATATATGTAGGTATGTATATTATATGAGTATTGGATTGGTGGGACACGCCCACTAGCAGATGGCCCACCAACCAAACGACCGAAACGCAAATGTTCGCTATTTGAAAAATGATTTTCTGTCATACGAGTTTTTCCGAGACAATAGAAAAAACGAGAATATTTATTGAAAGTATCTTTTTAAACAGAAAAATTGAACATTTAAGTATATTCTAAAAATAATTTATTAGAAGTAGGTACCTATGCGTATTATGAAACGTGGACAATGTTGAATATTCTGGAATCACAGAAAAAATATAGCCTTTGTATTTATTTCAAGGTACATTCAGCAAGAATAGTTGTCAAAATCACTTCACATAATTCTAACTCAATTCATATACTTCAAACTCACTTCAAATTCAATGGTCTTAATAAAAAATATTTATTTCTTTACACCTTATTTTATCCCTACTTTTCCTCTCCTAAACCCATTTTTATTATATTGCTATGAACTATTTTCATTATCTATTTTTTTTAATTTGCAATTTATAAATATTTTTTATCATTAGATGGTAGGTATACCTACCATCTAATAATGTTTGTATATTCCAATGTTCTGTAGGTGTCTTAAATAAATAAATAAATAAAAAAAATATATAAAAATAATAATAATTAAAAAATAAATAAGTAAATAAATAAAATATTGCCTTATTCATAAATGTGTGTTTGTTCTTTACTAATCCTCTATCAACATCTTATTCTCTAGCTTCTTCTAGATTCTTTTTCTTATTCTCTAGCCTTCGTCCCTCTACTGCTGGATGTAGGCCTCTTCCATACACTTCCACTCGTCTCTGTTCTATCCCCTTTGCATCAAGGTTTTTCTTGGCTACTTGGACAATGTCGTCAGACCATCTTTTAGGCGGTCTTCCAACACTTCTATTATTCGTCCAAGGTCTCCACTGTAGGATTCCGGGTGCCCATCTAGTGTCCCCTTGTCTGGCCAAGCGACCGGTCCATTGCCATTTTAATCCACCAACACGATCCATTATATCGGCACATGATTGATTAAGTTATATTGTTATAGATATAGATGGCCCACCTACAATCTACATTAACTTAATTGACCATAATTCGTTGACTGCAAAAGTGCAGGGTGATGTGACAATTATTATCATTATTATGGAAATATACAACAAATTGATGTTCTGTAGGTTTATGAAAGGAAGGCAGGTGAGTCGAGCTGATCACCACAACATAACACCTGTGTGTGCATCCATAACAATAATAAATAATTACAATATTATGCCAAACGTCACGAATATGGGACATTATCACAACCGCCATTGGCCATTGCACCGAGTCAATTACGACACATTCACTGTGTAAAAATAGTATTAATTTGTAAATACGTACCCACACCCCATGTCCTTAGCGAGGAAGAGAGAATCAAACGCAACATTTTCCAATCTTGGCATGCATCGTATCATAAAATGCCGTCTGTTGTTCTAGTTATTTACATTTCCCACTTTCACATGGTCGAGTCATCCTTTTCTCGGAAAACCTCTGCTTCTCTTTCCATTCCTGTCTGATTTGAATATCATGTTCTTCGACAGACGTTTTTCATTCATTCTTTTAGATGTTTTACTTTCTTTCGTGTAATAATCTTCGAATTTATTAAGTGTCATACAGCGTCCTGTTATATGTATATTTTTATCAGCGATCTCATTTTAAGACGTTATAGAAGCCTATATAGTATACCGATTTTGAAAATCTTTTCCCCAGTACCCTCAAAAGATAATCTTTGAAATAAATAACAATTTATATTTACATCTTTATTCTATTGCATGAGGTTTTTGAAATTTGAATTTGTTTAATACTTTTCTTGTAAAATTAGGTTTAGTACCTTTTTTATTTTTTACTGTCAGTAACAAAAAAACTACAAGGCCTATGAAGTAGATTTTTATTTCAATCGAAAGAGAATATGAAAATCTACCGGTTGACTATAGGTACTTGCTATTTAAAAAACCTCAAAATTTTACCTTTTCTTCGCGAAAAAATATTGTATCTATATCACATATTAGGTGATATACAATATTTTTTCGTGTTTCATACATTAGAAGGTAATATAGTATTCATTTTTGTGTACATCCGTATACCCAGGGTATACAAGGGTTTTAACTTAGGAATAAATCTGTTTTTGTGCGTCTTCTGGGTCATTCTTATACGTTAAGTTGGGTCTAAAAATGTTATGTGGACGGCAGCTTTGGATTTTTTCGTGTTATATTATGTTAAAAAGCATTAATTTCTAAAGATAATATTAAAATGACAGTCATACCGCCCGTTTTGTGCTGCCCTTGACATTATGTATCGGTCGACTCAAAAATGAATGATGCATTTTAATGAATTACCGCTAACCACACACACGTCTTGTGCGATCATATCAATTACAACAATATCATGATACCTGTGTCATCTTGACCACAATCAGCTGTGCAGGCAATTTCTCTCAATTAACCGGTAGTTATTGGTTTTGACCCTGAAAACAATCGCCAATGATACTTATTTTTATTATGTATTTTTACTATTTTTATTGGACATTTATATTCAGTCATTACTTTTTGTTCTAGTTCCGTTTAAAACAACTGTGAAGATAATTTATACAGTAGGTACCTGTTGTTCCAAGGGCGCTAATACTACATAATTGTCTGTTATACCTGTACGAAACAAAAAAAGGTATTTTTTTTACTGTTTTATTTTATGCCAATGCCACACAAAGTATTTTTTAATGTAAATCGTCTTTATTCAGTTCATCTGCTTACATTTTATAGGAGGTACCTACCTATACTTATCGGGTAACAAACAAATGGCAAAT
Source organism: Molanna angustata (assembly GCA_963576475.1). NCBI lineage: Eukaryota > Metazoa > Arthropoda > Insecta > Trichoptera > Molannidae > Molanna > Molanna angustata. The sequence continues at coordinate 19,149,931 of OY754970.1, forward strand.
AGGAGGTTTATTGCCATGAGGCAATCTTCCAACCAATGGAACCTCAATAAATTGGTAGGTAGGTAGGTACTATAATAGTATGAATTATATACCTACCTTAGAAGAGAACTAAAATACCTACAAAAGTAAAAATAGTACTTTTATGACATTTTTTTTTAATATTTTGTGGCAGACCACATCTCGAAATTTCTTTCGAGCGCGCGCCTAGCGACGGCAAGTACATTTGTTTATCGCTAGGCCGAGTTCATCGCCCGCAACGTCAAACAAGTGACAATACTCCTCAACTGGGTATGACACTTCAAATCAATAAGTCTAGAAAGTTCGAGGACATTGAACTTGCTACCCCCAGCGCAGCACTATTTAAGGGAGTCTACACCTCTACACGTCGTCACTTCATTTCCGTATTTCCGTCACTTCGATTCGTCACATCACGCCGCCGTTCTCGACCACGCTGTCTCGCATACCCAAGGAGCTGCTCAACCACGACAACACGACGTCTACACGACACGGTCAACACGACGCTGTCAACACGTCACTGTCAACACACGCTGTCAACACACGCTGTCAACACACGCTGTCAACACACGCTGTCAACACGACGACAGTCAACGAAAACTTCGAAAACGCTAACGCAAGCCAACGACAGGAATGTTTAGATGCCAATTACACTGCACAGCTCATCGGACTCCACGGACTACACTGACTCCACGGACTCCACAGCTTTGTGTACTAACAAGCCTCACCGACACACTGCAATTGTCAACGGGCTGAACGGGAACACTGTTTCCAAAGCAATCACATCTTGATCCGTCGCAATCATCATCAGCAACTAGGCAACAGTCCAACTAACACAAGTCTAACCATCTCTCCAAAATTGTAATGACTACAAAAAACTTCAGCAACGACTGCCTCAACTCAGCCACACCATGACGTTCTACCAAGGTATCGTGCCATCTTCGATACCACTTGGAGGGGAGGAATGTGGCAGACCACATCTCGAAATTTCTTTCGAGCGCGCGCCTAGCGACGGCAAGTACATTTGTTTATCGCTAGGCCGAGTTCATCGCCCGCAACGTCAAACAAGTGACAATACTCCTCAACTGGGTATGACACTTCAAATCAATAAGTCTAGAAAGTTCGAGGACATTGAACTTGCTACCCCCAGCGCAGCACTATTTAAGGGAGTCTACACCTCTACACGTCGTCACTTCATTTCCGTATTTCCGTCACTTCGATTCGTCACATCACGCCGCCGTTCTCGACCACGCCGTCTCGCCGACACTTCGTCTCTCGACCACCGGTCATCTCTCGACCTCGCGAGCACGATGGTACTTCACCATGCGAAGATTCGGACACTTCGAACACACCCGCTAACTCGCTCGTTATACCTACTCATCGTGAGAAAAGTTCCTTTGTAAGTTATTTCATCAATTGTAAATTTACCCTTAAGCAAACTATTAATTGTGATCAATATACTCATTGTTACTTTTGACCATTCTTTCTTCTTCTCTCTCAACCACTGCCCTTGTGTTCTTATTTCAAATCATATCCACTTGGGATATAGTAAACTCTCTTTACTGGTAACCCCTCTGGTTACCACTTATATTTAATAGTAACCACTCTGGTTACTAACTACTTTCGATTGGTAACCCCTTTGGTTACCAATCAGCTTTAATTTCAATGAAGACGTAGTTGGAATTGAAGGCTGGTTTACGTGATCACTTTATGCGCTAGCGCAACAATTATGCCTTTTTATTGAGTTTCTTATCAATCCGATTTTCGAAAATTCTATATACCTACATATTATTTTATTCATCAAAATCCTTTCAATTGAAAATAAGCTGAAAAACCATCGCCATCTATGAAGTGACGAAGATTTTTTTTGTTACGCCATCTATTGAGATATTGGTTTGTAAACAATGAAAGCAATAGTCCTTATGCGTGAGGTTTATACATGCTTTCGCATTGATTTCATCCCTGAACCGCGCCAGGATTATTAGTTCATTTTTTACTTGTTTACCTACATGTACCAATGTGTATGCAAATAGAATTTTGTCAAAGTTGCAAACAATTTTGTATAAACGCTAAAACGAAGGAAGCAGAAGAAATATCGTTAAATGTTTTACTTAAATGGTTTACATTTTATTTAATATCTATTTATTTAAATTTTCTTTTCATGTTTCTTTATTCTATAACATGCCCGTCTCATGTTTTGTAATCAGAATTCGGCTTCAGCTGTTCGTCCTCTACAACCACCCGTTCTGCTTATGGGGACTAATAACGGCCCCTTGCAAAACTCTGAAAGAACACATAAAGAACATAAGAAGAGTCCAGAGAACTCTGAAACCTTGCAGACACTTTAAAGTGTCAAAGAGAGCAAATATTTACGAAACACCTGGCTCACCGTTTATAGGCATCAGCTATCGGATCAATTTATATTTTACAACTAGGCGCTATTGCTTTTTTATTTAATTGTATTTAGTTGGATTGAAAATCAATTTGAGTAACACGATTCAATTAGGAAAATACTTGATTGAATCACTTTATTGGGAAATGTGCGAGTGGGTGTGACTCTCCATGTAAAGGTAGGTACATACCAACTATTCCGTGTACCTACTATTTCATAGCCATCATTTACCCTTCAATGTAAATAATCGATAGATAAAGTACACATCAGTGGCGAGTATTTCATACCGACGGACGCCCATCCCATAGTTATTTATAACTACTCTTTAAATAAATATTTAAAACATTTTTTATAGTTAGGTATATTATGATTTATCATAAATAATATTTTACTGCGAGTGTGTACCTACTTAATAATACTATAGTTACCATACCATACCATCACGCCATTTCCCTATTTGGGGTAGGCAGAGAGAACCGAACGCCAGACTCCTCTCTCTTGACATACATTCCTCGCTTCATTCACGTCCATACATCGTCTCATACACGCTCTTCTATTATTCTTACTTCTAACATCTCCATCTTTCAAAATCCCATTTATGTGATCGTGCCAACTCTTTCTTGGCCGACCTCTACTTTTCATTCCTCTTTTATAAAAGATAAAAGATAAATACTATAGTTAATAAAAATTTAGCTGGGTAGTGGCAGAGCGGTTAGAGCGCTTGGTTAGTAATCCAGTGGTCGCGAGTCGAATCCTGCCACGACCGATTTAATTCACGCATAGCACAAGCATATGCTTAATTTAGGGAATGTATGAGGATGTATACGTGCTACAAGGACATATTTATTCTTAAAAAAATACTTTGAAACAAAAAATGTCAATAATAACAAACATCACATCACATAATATAGGTGGTGATGTTCCTACTTTTCAAAATTCGAATAAATACAACATTAAGAATTTTCTAAAAAACACAAAAGCACAGCATAAAAGTAATTTATGCTGTGCCCTTATGTATTCTATTTCATGTAATGGAGATATTACAAAGAAGGACACAAAACTTTCTTGATTTTATCTCAAAAGTTTTTGTTAAAAAAAAGATAAAATAACTTTTGAGTTTGAGATCAACGAACTTTTCATCCGAAATACCATTTCTTTGGCTGTATAAATAAAAATATTGTTTAGTTTCTTTTTGAAATTTGCAAAAACGGACTAAGGTCAGTTCACCTCTGAGGTAAAAAGTACATAACTGTAGACATCTAGTTTACTTTTCAAATCAGAGCGTAATCATAAATGGACAATAATCATAAAAGTATTCAAATGAATATTTGTATTTTTAAATCGATAAACTCTTAGTCAGGCACAATGATGGAACCTCTGAACCATGTATGTATGTTAGAGAGGTAGGTACATTTATGAACAGAGTTTAGTTGGAAGTACACGCCTACCCATCAATAACTGGGTCTTTAGGGAAGGAAGATGATTTCGTTAATTGAATTTTTGTTTTTATTTTATAAAAGTACACGGACCTTAGTTAATTATAATAATTACACATTTTGAACATACAGACTATTTAAATAAACAAATGATTTATAATAGGTCGACGTACAATATTCAATTTTAAAATAAATAGATAGATATCCACACGAAAAATTAGTCGAATAAATTTGAGAGTTTTTAAAAAATAAAAACTACGGAAATTTACTTCATTGGATGAGAAGGGGCTGAAAACATAAGTGTATTTAAAAAATAGACAAAATTTTAGTAGGTAAATAAATAACATTATGAAAAACTATAATGGCAGGTACATATGCGCACTAAAATAATGTACCATTCCATCAAGCCATTTTTCTATATGGGGTAGACAGAGATAAATGAACGCCAGACTCCTCTTTCGACATTCATTTCTCGCTTCTTTCACGACCATGCATCGTCTCATTTATTTGTTAATTTATTTAAGGGACTAATACAGTCTTATAAGATTAACAGAGAAAATAAAATGAAATAAAAAAAAAATACAGACCAATTACTTTTGTCCACAATTCATGTACATTAAATAATCATAGAAGTATGTGCCTACAATACAGGGAAAAATAAATTTAAATATACTTGAAATTATTACATATTCATATATTTCACACATTTGCCTGTGACGGGAAAGGAAGGGAAGGAAAAAGGAAGGGAGAAGGACTCAATTTGTTACTGTTGTGAAAAATAACAGAATTTGCTAGATAAAAACAAAAATCAAAATAAGTAGGTGCACAAATTAAATTTTTTAATAATTTTAATTAGGTATATACGCTCTTCTGTTATTCTTACTTCTGTCTCTGTCTTTCAAAATTACATTTATATGATCGTGTCAACTTTGGCATCTACTTTTTGTTCCTCCTTTATCAGCCTTATATAGTTTTTTTTAAATCATATACATAATATATAAAATCTTAACTGACTCAGAACATGTTTTCAGCGTAGTGAACAAGTTTTTGTTCACATCTAGGTTTGAGATTTTTTTCTATATTATTATTTGTATTATAAAATTATTACAAGTACACAGTTATTTGTAATAATTTCATTATGAACATCCACTCTGTCAACGAAACAACTTTAAACTTAATAAATTTGTATTATATTTTAACTGGATGTACAAACTCTGTAAGCCACTTGTGCAAGGAAGTGTTTATTATTATTATTATTGATTGTATTTTTCAATAAAAGAATAAGAACTAGTTTGAAACACGAAGTTAGCAGGAAAATCAAAAATTAAATGAAGGATATTTTGGATAAAATAGAATTTTTCCCATTTATGAATATTAAGAAAAAAAAATGACACCTTGAAATCTGGAGGTATATCTGGTGCTTGAAATGTAAGCGCAGTGTGGCTCTATGTACCTACATGGTTTGTAGCTGCACGTTTCCATTATTTTATTTAATGTATAGCTATAGGTTTGTTTGCTTTAAATAAAAAAATGCATAGGTTTTTGCATAGAAACTCTTTGGTTTTTGGGTTCGTTGTTAGGATTAGAAAACGTGGCTGAAAGGGTGCCATCTCCCCGTGTGACGGTTGGCAACCATCAGAGCTTTATATCTCCACCTTATTCACAGCAACCTTCAGCGATGTAGTGTTTTTTTCTGAAACGAACAATTTAATTATTTTTGTACAAAAATCAAAAGAAATGTGGCTATCGGTTGTGTGGCGAAGAATCGAGAAAAATACGCTTCATCGCCAGAAATAGAGACGAGAGCCAAGAGTTGGAATCTCGTCCAGAAATAGACGTGGATTATCATTTAATATAGATAGGTACAGACTGTGCTGTGAATGGACGAGCATCGATAGATCAGGTCGTACGTCATTTTCAAACACGCCTCCTTTACGGAAAACTTGGCAAAAATTCCAGCCACGATCTACACGGATGTTCAATGAAATCACATGTTTGGAGAATCTATGCAATGAGATCATTTTGTACAATCAAACGGTGTTGCCAATCCACTCAGCTGCGTCTACGGACTGACGACATGGTATCTTGAAGGGTGAACTGCATATGTTTCTGGATGATAATATTATTTGGAATAATACGGGACGGGATGGCGGAAGTGAATCAAACTTATAATCGACTTACTGATGCTACAAAGCCGCCACCTACACATCATATAATGCAGTCACAATTTATTTATTTATTTATTTAATTATCACTATTGACGGTTTGCCTGGTACTTGTCGACTGGCCTTGGGCGGTCAGCTGATTCGCATTATGACCCAAGGAGGGAAAGGGAGGGAAAGAGGAATGAGACGCAGATTCGGGTATCAACAAACGGTAATATTTAGTATTTTTTTTTTTTGAAGGCATTTTTTTATTTCCACAGCAATGTATACTAGCTTTGTGTAACTTTGATTGATTTTTTTATCCAGTTATGCTGTCTTAATTCAAAAGGATTAGGTCTTAATTAAAAAAAAAACTAAATGTATAAAATTTGCGATCCCTAATGTTAGACGAAGGCTAGACTCATCAGGGCTCTGATATTCCCGATGTTCCTGTATGGTGTGGAAACATGGACACTTAGGGAGTCAGAGCGAAAGAGGATCGATGCTTTCGAAATGCGGTGCTGGAGGCGTATGCTGCGCATCCCATGGACAGCCAGAAGAACCAATGTGTCAATTCTAAACGAGCTAAGGATCGAGGATCGTCTATCGACGATATGTTACAGACGTATCCTTCAATTCTTTGGACACATTGCCAGAAGGGAACCAGACTGCCTCGAGAAGCTTGTGATGGGCAGCGTGGAGGGACGGAGATCTCGTGGTCGCTCACCGACCAGATGGAGCGATTTGGTTAAGTCCACAATGGGGTCTTCGGTGACTGGTGTTCTGCGTTCAGCCCAAAACAGATTGGCATGGAGGCGGGCCATACGTGTGGCGACAGACTACAGCCGCTATCCTCAATCATGAGGAAAAGGACGAATGAATGAATGTTAGACAAAAAAATAACATGGATTTGATATTAGATGGTAATACCTACTCTGGAATTGGTGACGGAATCCATCTTTCTGGGAATAACACTTGATTCAAAACTACAATGGGGTCCTCAAATATTAAAAATGACAAAAAAACTTATCTCTCCAGTATTTGCTATTAGAAAGATCAGGCAATTGGCGGACGTGGCAGCGGCTCGATTAGTTTATTATAGTTATTTCCATAGTATTATGTCATATGGCATACTATTATGGGGGAAGGCTGCTGATGTGGAATCAATCAATATTTGTACTCCAAAAGAGAGCTATACGTTCAATATGCAGACTTGGTTCTAAGGACTCACTGAAGAAGCTCTTAAAGGAGATCAAGATTGTTACAGTAACTAGTCAATATATTTATGAAAATATAATTTATGTAAGAAAAAAATATAATTTGTTTACCAGAGTTGAAGAACTCCATAATATACTGGCTAGAAATAGAAATTAAATATATATATACCTAAATATAGATTATCTAAAGTAAACAATTCTTTTTTGGGACAATGTATTAGAATTTACAATAAGATTCCACAGAATATAACAAACTTAAATGACAGAAAATTTAAATGCCATATTAAAGAAACTCTTATTAGAAAGGCTGGATTTATAAATGACAAAGATGCGTGGTGTTAATCCCGGCCTGGTTGTGTTTATTGTTTAATCTTTTACCAATGTATAATATGTTTGGAATTGTTTTTTTATGTAGGTACTTTCTGACTTTTGACATTTGTGAAATCTGCATTTACGTTGAAAAAAAAAAATTGATTTGATTTGATTTGTCATATCATAGATATTTTCGGTACATAATGAGCAATTGTTGCATGTTTTGACACACACCGTATAAAAATGTGTTTTTTTATATTAGGTATTCAAGTTTTTTATACTATTCAAGTTATTTGATAATGTATATTCAAATTTTGTACCACGTTATTAGCAATAGATATGTTAGTCAACGGTTACAATTCGCCAAATGTGGTAGAAGACAGATATATTGTTGTGCGCATCTCCGCTGTGAATTAATGGTCACTCACATACAAAGAGTAGAGTATAGGTACATTATATTATATATGTATATATGAGTGTAATGATGTCAATCACACGTGCATACGTTCACCGGTAGTGGGCGGGGCAGCGGTGACACTGACAACTCACCTGTCACAGCTTGGCGGGGAGCGTCGCGACGTCAACAGGACCGCACTTTGAATAATTTGTTTTTATTTTCATTTTACAAATAAATTACACAAAATGATATAAAATATATAGTTCAAACACATATATGTTACACAATGGTTTTATGCACATACCTACTATAGGAAGAAATACACTAGATTATATGCAATAGTTTTATGCCCATAATATAGGTAGAAATACGTATACGTATGTTATTTGTGTGAAATTTGTTCCAACAATATATCTATTTTAACTTTATGGTAACTGGTAGACGAATTTAAAAAAAGACTGCTTTTGTCACTGACCTATTTGACTAAGCACTTTACATTGATGTACATATTTTTATTCTTCTTACTTTCTTGTGTTTAAATGTAATATGTTTATGGTTTTATATATATTTTTTTTTTTGTACATGTACCATTTTGTCTCATAACTGCCACAGATGGTTGTCTGGAAGAAATTGCCACTAGGCAATAAGTCCGCCATTTGTACTAGCTATTAAGTAATGTACAATAAAGTGTTTAAATAAATAAATAAATAAATAAGCACTAAACTGGTGTAAATCAGGCGATAGAATTAATGTTTTCTTTTCACGTTTTATTGTTATTAGTGATAAAATTTAATCATCACTATTTATCATGTGTCTCATCCGACGGGCTTTGAAGTACAAAATACTTTGGCAATCAATAAAATTTATTTATTTAATATTGTTTCTCGGATACCTTACAAGTACTACGCAAATGTTTATTTAACACGCGCCCAATAACAAGTTGCCACATTCTGGAGACTTACAATATTAACCGTCTCACAGATCCAGACTGAAGATACAATTAAAAACTGTGTCTCCACCGGGAATCGAATCCGGGACTTTTGGATACCCAACCAACAATAGTGTCCATTAAACAAGTTAGATTTCCTTATATGATCAAAAGTAACAGCGCCCGTTGTTTTTAGAGAAAGTAGGCAGCAAAATGAATACTGTACATACAAATGTTGTGCAAATAATATCTCATCTGACAAAGTGCAGGTAATGAAGGTAGGTACCTACAGTACAATGTATGTAGATACTTGATCATGTGACAGAGTGCATGTGTATGCAAGCATGAACTGTGTTTATTATATAAGTACTTGATGTGTCTGTAGTTAGTGTGATCATTAGTATCATTAGTTGTATCAACGTCACAAAACATTGTAATTAACTGTTTATCATGATTATCACAACAGTATCTGTGTAATATGTATCTTGTTTCTATGTAGATACTAAGAGTTGTATATTTTTACGGCGGAAAGATTATACCTAATCTAAACATTTTTTTTGTAAGGCAGCCAGTCCCTATACAGGACTATTTGTGCCAAAGACGTTGATCAATATGTATATGCAGTAAACTGTGCAGCACCACGTGTCGACAGCGAAATTTTTCAGCTGTGAGAACAATTCTAGTGAGTGTGTGAAAAATAATTAGATATTGTGGAGGATTACAGTGTAACTATTTTTCTGCATGAACTTGTGTAGCAGTTTGTAAATTTCCGTTGATCCTAACGATGGAAGATGATGGGAATTGGAATTTTTCCTCCATCGAGCATCGGACATCATCCAATACTCGATAAGTGTGAAATGCGTCTCTTATTGGAAAGGAAAAATTACATGGTTCTCAGACTCCTCGTCCAGGACGCATTCGCAGTAAGGTGAGGGGGAATGTCCAATCTGAAATACCCAAATCGGAGACGAGTATATTGGATATTAGGTCTCTTGGAAGATTCTTTGAGTAATACCAGGGATGAGAAGGTATAGTATTTTGAATGCCAAAGTAGTATGATCCCTTGAAAATCGAACTGTTTTTCCACTGTGCTTGCCATTTAGTACTAATATAGGAAAAGATCGAGTTGAGAAGATGTCTCTGGATAAATTCAGGAAGCTTACCAGATATTGTAGCTTGTTTCGCGAAATTTCATTTCCAGTGATATCCATGGGAAGGTATCCATGCTATCACTATATCAATGTTTTCAATATGAAGGTCGAAGACTTGTAGGATAGGGTCGACAGAGAAGAAGGTTCTATAACGAACACATGTCTAGAATGGCAGATTTATAAGAACCGTGAATGTGGCCAGATGATGTCCTCCAGGACTGAAGACCTGGGACGTCCTCCCAACATATGGACGAACAGCTGGCCATTCACTTCTATAAGAGGGATATTATTGCAGGTTTACAACAGGCCAACATGTGTAGAAAGAGAGCAAGAAGAAAAGATGAATGTCAAGTTTAAGACACATTGGCAGGGAGAAAATATACAAGCTCTTCGAAATGCGATAATGGACAGGAATGAGAATAGAGAAAGATAGTCATTGTTGGGAGGACCTGACGCGACACAAGAAGAACAAAATAAGGTTGCGACGATATCATCATCAGTAGCGAAATAGCTCATAGAAGCCGAAAACCTTGGCTTGCCTATAAATATAATAGGTAAAGAAATACACAAAAAATATTTATAATCAAAGTTTAATTAGGATCTTTTCAAAACTGTCGTTTTGAAAAGATCCTAATTATTTTTGATAGTTTTATCGCAACCATACTACAAGATACTATGTAGTTAATGTTATTTTGGTATGTGATTGAAAAATATATCTCATGACCACTGCAATGAATAACAAAGAAATTATACAAAAAAAAAAACTTGAATATTGGACATTTCCCAATTTCATTTTAGGGTTTGCCTAGTCTGGAGATTCTAGGCACGCCCCTGATCATCATCATTGGCGCTGTAGTGATGGTTGTGGCGATATTCGTGAATGAAAATAGGACAAGTCAGATTGATTTCTAATTTTTTTTTTATATCACACTATATTTCATAACAACAACAAGTAGATTACTGCAGATCAACTTAGAGATCCTGTTCTAGGGCTAGCAGTTTACAATTTTATCAGAAACAATATACATACGTAATTATGAACTGGGTGATAGTTATAAATTAGACTCTATAATAGACACACTATTCAATAATCTGTAGGTACCTACTCATAACCACTACTTCAATAAACATAATTGGAGACACCAATATAGCTCACACAATAGCTCAATTTCTGTTCTTTAAAATCACACTTTTATCTGGGCTTATAAATATAATGAGTTTGCTTTGAAAAAGTATAATAAAGATTAGATGTAGGTACCTACCTAAGCAGTTTAAATCTAGCAACATGACATATGTAGGTGAGCACATGAAAATAAATAAAGTGTATAAATTCATAAAAGTTATAGGTATATCTGGCTTCAATAAAGGTACGTATAGTTAAAGTTTGATCGTCATGTTAAGAGAATAGGTATGACCGCCCTTTCTCTCTGTGTTTATTCGTGAACAGAGTATGGTAGGTACATACCTATAGTTAGGTGAGTTGTATGGTATGTGGCTGTGCTACCTATCGACTCCACAATCGGGGCAAGTAGCTCGAAAGCATGTCTGTTGCTCACAAATAACCGTAATTATCGGCCGAACATCGATTCTCCTATTATACCTTGCAGCCAGTTGGAGGTGCATTATTGACTCACTTTGCCAACAGAAAGCAACTGTACTGTACTTATCTCTGTGTTCACTGTTTGATACCTACAACCACCAACAATCAAACCAATAACAACTACCAATCAATACCTTCGTATTTTATATCATAACTACTTGCGATATGCACAGGAGCGATCGATGCACATGTCATAGGTACTTTTCATTTTCCATGGATTTCCTATTGATTAAATATAATTTTATACTTCAACAGTTGATTTGATAGATCTTATGATAGGCAAATCGAACCCAATCATTCATTACCTACATAGGTATAGATTTGTTAGGTGGTTCTGTAAGGATCCGTTCTTCTTCTTTAGCCAAATCTCCACTGTTGCAGATTAAGGCCTCTTCTAAGTACTTCCAATCGGCTTTTTTTGGATTTTTGGACCCATCTTCCTCCAGCGACGGGGACAATATCATCAGCCCATCTTTTCTGAGGTCGGTCTATTCACCATGCCCTCAACTCAGAACTCTGGGTGTCCACTGGGAGTTCTGAAAGGATCCGATATCAGCATTTAATTGAAAGAATTAGGAATAGAAAGAAATGTTTTTTTGGAAAACACAATTTCAAAAATAATATTTTTACATACTAGTATATTCTGAGCATAAATTCATGTGTCGACCGCCATGGCACAGTTGGTAACCCGTTAGGTTTCTGTGCGGGCGTCCTTGGGTTCGATTCCCAGCATAGGAGAAATTTATTTGAATTCATTTCTCATGCAAATATTGTTTCTCTGGGCTGGAAACACTGATTAGTTGGAAGAAATTGCCATACGGCAATAAACTCGCCACTTTCGCAGAGTGCAAGGAAGTGTTCATTATTATTATTATTAGTATATTTGAGTTTTTCGTATTTTACTGTACCTACATAATCAAAGAAGGGAATCAATAATGCAGGAGTAAGACTTGTTTAGGTACTTAATACTTTATAATTTTAGTAAGTAGGTAGGTACCTACTATTTAATGTTTCACTATTTTTATCTCTTCTTGTTAAATTTGTTTATATTTTTATGAAGCAGTATTATGTATATAATATTTATGATTTTGTGAGAGATTCTCTTGTATGCTGAATTAAAAGTATAGTATTATTTTAAATAATCTGATAAATTTAAGTCACAATATGAATCATGTGTCGCTAAATATTTACGTTATTTTTATTAGCCATATTTGCATATTTATATAATAACTACATAAATACATACATATGTTAGGTAAAGGAAACTAGTAATTAATCTAATTGTTTTTCCATTTTTATTCATGTTGGAAAATTGTATTATGATCTGTATAATAATTGTATAGTTAAATAAAATCGTTGTATACCTCGTTGTGACATAATATTTATTATGGTAAAGATTTATTCGTGTTGACTATGGAAGATAAAATCAGCTTCATTTAACATTTACGTGGCGGACAGTGATTGCGAAATTGTGGATGATCACAGTGATTTATATGTCCATCAGAAGATACCCTGGCTTCCAACTTCCTACTGATGCTACTGCTTTAATACCGAAAGATGGGTCGAGCAACCAGATTCAGGAAATCCTTTGAGCGAAATACATATTTAAGCTATTTTTGTGGCGAACTCATTTATTTTGTGGCGAACTCATTTATTTTGTGACAGTACATACTTATAAATATCATTAAACCGAATCCATAGGTTTTTAGATTTTCGTACTAACGGCGATATTTTAAAGTAATTTTTTTAACACGCTATTTAATTTTATTTCTGCGTAGTTAACAACGTATTTATCTGTTTTGTCTGGCGAAGACCAAAAAGCTCAAGACCATTTTTGGTACAAGAATGAGGTTTTGTTTATACAAATATAGCCTTAGGTCGATAGGTATATAAATAATTGAAAATGAAAAAAAACTGACATATAACCAAGTTTCTTTGATTTAATTACATGCAAAATTGTATTTCACTTATTTATACTAATTTTCATATTAATTTCAGTATGTTGCAGTTAATAATGTGAAACAATGTTGATAATTATAATTATGTTACATAGAATGGTTTTTAAATAAATAGAAAATAGGTAAGCAGCTAAAAATACGCTTATAAATTGTATAGAAAAGTGAAATAAACGCGATCTGAATACAGTAAAATAAAGATAACTATATAATTATATTTTCGCGATAAATAACGACTTCGTAAAAACAGCAATGAATAACTTCAAATGGCAGTTGGAAAGCCCCCTAGTTGATTCCCAGCAGAGGATCTATTTATTCAAATTCATTTCTCAAGCAAATATTGGTTCTCTGCGTTGGAAACACTGGTTATTTGGAAGAAATTCCACTTGGCATTAAACTCGCCACTTGCGCAGGGTACAAGGAAGTGTTTACTATTCTTATCAATGGCGGCTCTTCCTAATGGGCTCTCGGGCTCAGCCCTCTCAAACACTTTGTTCAAAAGATTTCAAAAAATGTATGTCCATAAATCTTGAGAACACATTATTTTTCTAATTAATATTTGCCGTCTTACGCCTGTAGTATATTTAGCGAAAGTATTTAAACCTACCTGCTTTGCAAAGCAAGCAAGTTTCTATGAAATATTTCATTCCTCGGGCACAGTCGACTTGTGCCTGGATTATTATTATTATAAATGTGTTGCACATGGTTTGCAATATAAACCTATTATTAAATTTACTTCAAAAATAACTAGAAATTTATATGATAATTGAATCTCTAAACATGTGAGTAAACCTGTTGTAGAAATAATGATATTTTGTATCCACTGATCAAATTTTTATGCGAAGACGATTGTTTCGTATTCACAAATGTAAGTATTATTTATTTCATGTTATAAATCACATTGATTGAAACGATAAAATACGACGAACGACTTATCCCAATATGGTAACACATTTAAGAGCAGTAATTTCGATCATGATGTAACTGTAAACCTTCAAATATCAATCTAATATTATGGTATGAAAGATTGAAATGACTGTGATGGTAGATTGATGTCATTATTAATCGCGTCGCCTGTTAAATGCCCCATAGTAGTCACGAGGTCCAACGAGGAAGAAGAAAATATGTTTATATCCTAAATTACAATGACTCAAATTCGAATACAATCAGTTTTTGTGGTAAGTAAGAAATCATTTTGCAAAAAAACCTAATTCATTGTCTCATACACGTTAATTTGCTTTGGTATCTAAGGGTTATCCAACTGTCGATTCGTTCATGAGAATTCAATTCTCTTAATGAATCGACATTATTAAGCCAAGATGCGTGTACGAAGGAAAATTTTGTATGGTGTAGTGGACTTTTTGCAAGCTAATAACACCAACTAGAGGCCTCGCAGCATATATGTTCCTATACATGGATTTATTCAGAATTCGGAGTAGAACATTTAATGTGAGTTTTGTGTGTGTGTGTGTGTGTGTGTGTGTGTGTGTGTGTGTGTGTGTGTGTGTGTGTGTGTGTGTGTGTGTGTGTGTGTGTGTGTGTGTGTGTATGTGTCTGTGTGTCTGTATGTCTGTGTGTCTGTGTGTCTGTGTGTCTGTCTGTCCCCCCCTTATAACTTTTGATCCGCTCAATTTACAGAGCCCAAAATTTCAGAATATATAAACAGTTATAGGCTTACAAAACTTTTATACTCAGCATTGTGAATTTTTGTTTCAGTCAGGGGTTATCAACTTTTGAAATTTTGATTTATTTTTCCATATAACTCAGAAACCGTAAAAGCTAGAACGCTGAAATTTGGTATAAACATAGACAAATACAAAATCTCAAATTGTTTTTTTAAAATAATTCCAGGGTTTCTCAAACATTTTTTATTAAGAAAAATATTTTTTTTATGATAAATTTATGAGTTTAACTGCCTATATTTCCAAATTTTTTAAAAATATCGAAAAAAGCCGAAACACCCCAACAAGATAATTTAATTTACTATAAAAAATATTAACAATGTATTAGCACATCCCAAATTTTTCTTAACAATTTTTATAAAAAATGAATTTAGTGACGACATAGCTTCATACAATTTGTATGGCAGTCGCTTATACACAATATGTAAGAAGACTTAATAGTTTGATAGGTACTTAATATCCAAACATACATACAGAACCATCATGCTGTTTTCATATTCCGGGTAGGAAAAGAGAACTGACCTCCATACTGTCCTATCTTGACATACATACCAAAATATGTTAAAATTTTCAATAATTTGGATTTGTGGGTTTATAGTTTGATTCTTATTCTTCAACTATACATACTATCGCTATCGACAGTTGGATCTCATGTGTTACATGCAACTAGTTTTAAAGAATTTAATTTTTGACGTATTATATCGTCTTCACTTGGTAGCATAGTTATTTTTTTTTTCTTTTCGGCTCTATGTAGGTAGGTACTATGTATAATATTGATGCACTTTATAATAATATGCCACATTATAAAGACTTGTGATATTTGTCGTCACACAGATCCAGACTGAAAATTCATTTCTCAAACATATCATCATTCATTTCATTAAACACATTTTCATGCACTTACATAAATTGTCCCTCAAAGTTATTAATATATTCGTTCATCTAAGCAAAGTCTAAGCGATCTCTTTCTAATGTGTTTACCTATTGTTTTTTTTTTATTTTTCATACTTTTATTGTTGTCTTATAAAGGAAATTCATACTCAATTTATACTCAATTAAATTAAACTTACACCCCAAAACAATCATTGTTTGTGATTGGAGAGAGAAAATATTCAATTTTTAGGATATCCATTTAATAAAATTGAAAAATACGTACCTATCTCTACAAAATTACAATGGTATTGAGCTTTTTTTAAATTAGTATATTTGTTTATTAATGGGATGTTAATTTTCAATGAAGTTACATTAGAGGTACCTTGTTACAACCTTGTTGTATAAAAATTTCTGTGACAGTTAAAATTACATATTAACATTTTAATGACACGCTTTACATAGAAATCTAGAAAAAACATGGTTTTTGTGACATCTGAAATACCGGAAAAAAATCATTAGCGACTCATTTGTGAAATAATGTGTTGTATATCTTATATTTATATAGTAAAAATTGAATTACTTGTTAAATAATGAAAATGACGGTGATAAATGTAATGCTTTGGATAAATTTAGAACTATGAAGGTTAAAAGCTTTCAAGGTTCTCAAGATCATTTGAAATAAATAAAATTCATATGTACGTAGTTTTATTAATTTAAAATATCATTCATGTTTATAGTTAAATTAAATTAACAATTTATTTTATTAAAACGTAAAAATATATCAATTTATTTATGCGGCAATCGGTAGCAAATGACGATGTCAATAGTACCTACTCTGTTGTTTTTGAAATATTTATATTGTTTTATATTTCTAAACAATTTTAGATTTATTCAAAAATATGACAATATTATTGACACTGAAAATATTATTAATGAGCAATGATAAACAATTCATTACAGAAGATCATTTTGTTTATCAGATTATTTTCTTATTCACCCTTTCTGTTAACTCTTGGCCTCGAGAGGTCCACATCTATTATAATTGTATTTTAGCTAACTGTAAAATATTTAAGCCGATTCATACCCAGTCTTGGTCTTGTTAGTCTTGCAACTTTTACAAAAAAAAAAAAATTGTCAAAATCCTGTAAATACAATGAAATATGACAAAATACGTTTATTTATAGTATTATGTTGAAAGTATGTAGTTAATTGTTTAGTTTTTCAATTAAAAATAAATGAATTTAAAAACATTGCGACCGCAAGACCAGCAATATATTTTTTTGCAATAGCATGGTCTTGCTAGACAATTAAAATAAGTTCGTCACTATTATATAACGGTATTTAAGAATAATTTCACAAGACAAATAAACAATAGGTACATAGACTTTGTTTTGTTAACGTTTTGCTTTTGTTCCTCTAAATTGACCATAATCTATCTATACGGCAGTGTGTATTCCATGGATTGATTTATTCGGATCGATCCAAAGTAGATATAATTATACCCTGGGAGAAGATTCTCTTCCGAAATTGGTAACATTATTAAAACTATTAGTGATTGATGAGTTCGATGCCTCTGTCTGATATTTACCAAGATATAAATAATCCATTTGCTGGTGGTTCTGGTGCGTCAATCAAGATAACATTATCTAAGTTGGTACTAACTGTAAGGATTATATGAAGAACATATTTTTTCAATAAATCGGTTTCATTTTGTGTAGGCGTACAAAATGATTTGGAGATAAATGTACCTTCTTTAATTTTTTGTGTGTTAAATGAATTCAATTCAACTAAGACCGAATACAATCTTTTGAACTCTATAGGTATACAAAGTACTTATTCTGAAAATTAACTGGAGAAATAGAGTTCGGAACGACAAAAAAAAATCAACAGTTTTCATTCTGTCGATTCACGGCTTTCAAACTGTAGAATACATTAATAAATATGAACACATATTCCACAACGAATTTATTTGTCTTTCGACGACCGTTTTAGCTTACAAGGCCATAATCAACTGTACATAAATGTATTTGTTTATCCTCTTTCTCCCTCATTCACATAAGCACCTCATCACTTGTCTCTTTCCTAGTACATCATTATGTATCCAGAATTTTCCACAATTAGCAACATAATATAAATGCATTTTACATTATCTATTTACCTATTGTATCCATATTGTATATTTCTGTATAAAACTCATGAAAACTGTACCTATACTCAACACCAGTTGATTATTGCCTTGTAAGCCAAATCGGTCGTCGGAAGACAAGTAAATTCATTGTGGAATATATTTATTTATTTACTTATTTATACATACACTGATAAACATTACAATAATTATTGAATCTGCAATGCCCCATTAGGCAAATACACCTGTGACGGGGCCAATGCATCTCGTGACAGTGACACAAAATATCAGAAGAAATAGCATAAGCATTGATGGGTCGGTAGCAGAGCGGCAAGCGCGCTGGTATAGTAATTCAGTGATGGCAAGTTCGAACCCCACCCTGCCTCGAACGATTCCGTTCACCTATAGAACAAGTAGGTATTTATTCTTAATTTAGGGAATGTATGGAGACATAGGAACACCTGGAGGCGTTCGAAATGTGGATTCACCGTAGAATGTTAAAGATATCTTAACTGCGCCAGAAATATTATTTCATTTTTGGCTTGTTTACCTACTTGTAAGTACCAATATTTGCGTATATGCAATTAAAAAATATTCGATAAAGAAGAAATATATGTTCGTGTTTAACAAGGACATATATTATTCATTTGTAAAAATGTCAAAAAGACATTTCTTGGATTTGTAGGTAGGTACCATTGATTTCTGCAGATTCTAAATATTATCCCTATGCGTGAAGCGTTCGTTGTTCTCTGTACTCACCACAACGAAAGAGGGTTTTGAGGGCGTGTCTCCCTAAATAAAATATTGCTTAGGAAGTTTATTATAGAAGGGTCATTAGGATGGGAAATAGGAAACGCTCTGTCAAAATATAGTCAGCTATAACCGGTTGCGGCTTTGCCCTTCACGGAGAATTAACAATTTTTTCATCAATATTAACAACATTCTAAGATTGCTTTATGCTGCTATTAGTTCAATCTCTCGTCATATTGATAATTTATTACCATTATTGAACGAAAACATTTTGTAATTTTTAATTGACATGTTTGGGGAACAAGAAGGCATATAATAAAGAGCGTTTAAATCGTACAATATTTAACTTTATTCCACTACTTGTTTTAAGTATAGGTCGTAAATTAGAAATAAATAAATAAAAAGCGTTATAAATAAATACATATGTTAACTCCTCATTGAAAGTACTCCTATTAACATCAATGGAGAAAAACTCTTGCCGTCTGCAAGTGTCAAGTTTTTGGGTGTACACTTAGACAATAAGTTGTCTCTTGACCTGCAAATCTCTAAAACAGTCAGTTCATGCTTTTTCCAATTAAGACAACTGAAAAACATTTGTCGAAGCTTGCCCAAAAATGAGACAAAAACACTTATAAATGCATTCGTTGTGTCTCGGCTAGATTACTGTAATGGCATCTATGATGGATTGCCAAAGTATCAGCTCGATAGATTACAGATGGTGTTTAATGCAGTGGCAAAGCTCATTTATGGAGAGGAAAAACGATGTCACATAACTCCACTACTTAACGAATTGCACTGGTTGAAGTGTCCAGAGTGAGTTGACTACAAAATCTGCTTAACTGTGTTTAATGCTTTAAATAACCTAGCGCCACAATACATACAAGAGCTGTGTCAGAAAAGCTCTCTCTGGGAGGCATCTCACACTTAGGTCTTCTGGATCACAGAGTACCAACTCCCTAAAGGAGTTGGACAGAGCCAATAAAGCGGCTTACTATGATCGATGCTTTGGTGCGAGTGGTCCTATAAAGTGGAATAAATTGCCTCTAGATGTCCGCAGTGCAAATAGTAAAAGCACTTTCTCTACAGGACTGAAAACAGCTTTGTTTCGTAGAGCAATATAATATCTATCTAAATAACAGCGCCCTTGGAATGATCTTGAATCATTAAACGGCGCTATACAAACTATTATTATTATTAACTATAACAATTCCTACCATTTAAAAAAATCATTTATCCAGCACAATAGATCAGCCCTCCGTAGACAACGTGTCATTAAGCTTAAGAAAAGTAAAAAGAAAAGATAACTCACTGTATGGAAGTGACAGTTGTCACGTGACTGGTAACTGTCACTTCCATACATTGAGTTATCATTTCTTGTTTCTTTACTTGAGCTAAATGACACGTTGTCTAGGAGGACAGATGGTCGCAGTGCATGGACTAACCATTTCTATTAATAATAATATTTTGCTTTTTATCCTAAATTAAAGTTCTTTAAAATTTGAAAGACACTTTCTATTTATTTCAAGTAAATCAATCATAAAATACTACGATGTTAAAACAGAATCAATAAGTTAAATTGCAATAATTATAAATGTAATTCTGATATTTCGCATTTAATTTTCTTAAGATACTATTTCCAAATGTATAGTACCTACCTGCACAAAGTTGATGAAACATATTCTATATCAAGGATCCAGGACTACTATGTTTAGAATTCAGCGAGATAATAATACACATTTCAAACACACAGATATTTTTCATAACACCATAACATTATCAAAAACAGATGAAGATGTTCTTTAACTGTAATACACAATCCAACAGTCCCTTTCTCATTCACTAACGATCCCTCCTCCTCATCATGAAACATAGGGGCAAGTAGTGTACCTTTGAACAAATCGCTATAAAGTGACTTTGTATTTTTATATCTTAATAACCATTTAACATACTAGAATAATATATATATCATTGGATTCGCAATAATGTTATTTATCAAATATATATTTTTAGTTTCAGAAAATCTCAAAAACCCATTTGATATAATAATT
This sequence comes from Molanna angustata, assembly GCA_963576475.1. Classification (NCBI taxonomy): domain Eukaryota; kingdom Metazoa; phylum Arthropoda; class Insecta; order Trichoptera; family Molannidae; genus Molanna; species Molanna angustata. The sequence continues at coordinate 19,170,956 of OY754970.1, forward strand.
TAAGTGAAACATTAATATTTTGTTCACAGGTACACTAATGTGTTTACCTTCGAACACCATTATGTGTACCTTCGAACATAAACAGAGATTCAGGAAACTCAAACAAAACGCACGCAGATGTATATTAGAAATTTATTTATAAAATAAAATAACTCTAAAAATAAATATAAAAAGTCATGCAAATATGTAGCTATTATAAAAACAATAAATTTAAAATATTTTACGTGAATTTATTATATCAAACAATTGTTTGTAATTCGAGCAAGCGTTTCAATATCTACAGGAGAGTCCGAGTTTGTAGAATCGTGTAAAATTTTAAAACGTCTATGACACAGAAAACCATCATTATCTTCTTTGATGGGAATGTTATGCCTATGAAGTTTTGGAATACATGATTCATGAAAATAACACTTACATGCATCACATATGATTGCTTTGCTTTTGTCACAAAGTTTTTTGCATTCGCTGCAAGTAATCAAAGTGTCCTGGAGTATTTTTATATTTTTACTGGTTGTCGGCAAATTTTCTTGCTTCTTCGTGGTCTTTGCTGCTATTTTAAGTTTTGGTAGTTTTCGTTGTTGTATTTCCAGAGTATTTTTAAGAATCTCTAATTTCTCAGGAGTGTCAGTTAATACTCTGGTTTTTCCTTGCTTTCTACCACCTCGAACCTGGTTTAATTTTCTAGGTGGATCCTTAGGAAAAGGACGAACCACTTCAGGAGTAATTTGAAAATCAATTATATTTTCGTTTCTCTTCGCCTCTTCCTGATTGTGATGTTGGGATAAGGCTGGTTCTTCTTGTTTGGGTGTTTTATCTTTGTTATTGACAACTCCTGGTCTGTCAGTAACAGATGAGGACAAAAAGTCCTCATCGGTAAAAATGGTGTCAGAAAAGGGACATATTCCAGTAGCTCGGAAACCGTTTGTTATATTTTTTTGGAATAAATGTTCCTTTTCGGCATTCTTCAACAGCTTTATCCAAGTATTCATTAGAAATTGGATTTCTTTTTACACCAGTTTTGCTCCTCGGCACTGAAAAAAATACTGTATAACACCTACATAATAATAATAATTTATTTGTTGTGCTTAAATATTTTAAAATTTCAAAAAGATTTGCACTATGTGGCTAAAAATATGTAAAAAAAAAGAGAAGAAAGAAAATAAAATAAACAAAGAACACATTATTACATATATAACTACACATTTAACGTTGTGTGTACCTTAGAAGGGAGTATCGTGTGTACCTTCGAACTGTTCAAAGGTACACGCACAACTCTGTTCAAAGGTACACGCAGACCATAAATACAATGAATCGTCAGTTTAAATATTTTGAGGTTATGCATTTCAAAACAAAATGCTACATAATGTAGGGTATTAACTAAAGCCCCAGGTTAATAAATAGAATTCATAAATTATGTACATTAAATTGTGTAAAACAAGTACAAAATATTGATGAAAAACTTACTTTTTGCATCAAAATTCTTCAAAGATAGTTAATAAACCCACGCTGTAAACGAAGCACTTGACGTTAAAACAGTGTTGCTATATTAGGAAAAACTTTGTAAATACAGTGTTCCCCTAATTAATTAATTTGCAATTTACGAGTTATAGAGATTGTTTGAAGGTACACGCGTTCGAAGGTACACTACTTGCCCCTACTCGTTAATTGTATGTGTGTACCTATATTTATATTTATTATCTATTTTTTTCAAATATTTTCAAATGAATATGTCCTTGTACATATACATCTTCCTACATTCCCTAAATTAAGCATAAATACTTGTGCTAATGCGTGAACGAAATCGGTCGAGGCAGGATTCGAACTCGCGACCATTGGATTACAAACCCAGTGCGCTAACCGCTCTGCCACTACCCATCTGAAATTTTATCGTATCATGTATTATTTTGTGAATTTTTCAACAATGTAATCAATCATTGGATAGTCATTAATTTATACCTATCGAAGAATGCATTTTTGGCTCAACTTTTATACAAGTATGTAATGTAATGTAATTAATAACTTAAAGCTGTAGCTTTCTGAGATGAATCTAATAAATAAGTATATTAGCTGTTATTTGATATTTCGTACTATGTGATGTTATGTCTCTAATTTCATCTTCGATATTTTTTTATTTCAAAACGTGTCAGAAATAGTTAGGTAGGTAGTTACCATCCAATCATATGATTTTTATTTCAAAACGTGTCAGAAATAGTTAGGTAGGTAGTTACCATCCAATCATATGATTTTTATTTCAAAACGTGTCAAAAATAGTTAGGTAGGTAGTTACCATCCAATCATATGATTTTTAATTAAAATTACTTTATCATTGGCGCCGCCCACGTTTAATGATTAAAAAAATAAAACATTTCTCTTTGAACATCTTTAAACACATACAATTAGAAACCACATGTATATCGTAATTAAAAAAGGCCTTCATTAATTTAGTTGAGTAATGGTATAATTTACCGAGTAACTCCTCATTTCCTATTGTCTGATTCTGATACATATCGTGGGAGGGGTGACCATAAATATGACAGCTTTTGGACACTATATTATTTTTTCTTTTAGGCTTGGTCTTCCCGCCCATATTAGGGCTCCCAGCAGCGAGACTTTTCCTATAACTCTGTCAAAATGTATAAAAGAAATTTATTTTCATTTACTTAATTTTTATACGGTAATTCTTTGGGAGGACCCATTATTTATTTCCAGATATTTTCTAATAATTCTACATTATTGGTTTGATGTTTTGTATCTGGTAATGCTCCGTAACAAAAATCCATAAAAATATAATTAAACATGGACGTTATGTTATATAATAATTATTTTTTTCATTGTTTGAAACTGTCACTTCGTGGTAGGTCTCCACAATCAATAGAAATAAGAAAAAATATATAATTTTACGTTCTACTTAGTTTAATACTTAAACATTATTGTCTTTTATGTATTTTTTTTTGTATTACCCCTTCCTTTTCTTTTATTCGTATCCTCGTTTTGAATCCACATTATATCTTCATCATTATTGAGCGATAACGGTGAATGACATGCAGTCGCGTTTGTGTATTAAACTAAATAGAACGTAAAATTATATATTATGTGTTTTTTTTCATAATTCTATGTAAAATATTTAAACCGTTTATTTTGGTGTCCAATAGTGATTTCGTCATACATGATCATATATGACAACATTATCAAGTCTGTCTTTGATTGTGTACCTATAATTAAATAAATAACATGTATAATTTCAATCTGTTTTTCTTCATAAAAAACATTAATGTACTTACATCGACTCAAAACATGATAAAATTTAGTAAATTAGTCTATGCTAGTGTTCAATATAGTAAATTTGTCTATGTTAAAAATTTTCAAAAAACATAACGAATGATATTTATAACTAAGTATAGATACATCAAATAATATGAAAATCTCATCAACAGATGAATTCCATCTAAAATCTAATCCATGTATCCTAATATGACTTTAAAATCAAACGATTTAGGTATGTCGACAGTAGGTACCTAATTTCTCTTTATCCAAGTAGGTACATATATTTCTTCCGACGTCACCGAGTTGTGAACGATACGAAAAAAAATGTTTAGCAATTTCACATTTCACGCCTAGACCAGGGCCGGATGTGGCCCATTTGTGGTCTGATCAAGTCGTTTTGTCGTAATTAAATTAGATGCATTCAAACATGCGGCTCTGTTTTTTTTTCTTCTTATACCTGGCGTTGTTCAATGATAGCTAAACCATCTACATATAAATTTATGAGTTTCCGGAATTAATTTTGAATTATCTCTAGTGTACCTACCTATCTATAAACATTGAACGTTAATCCAATATTTCCTTTTTATTTTAATACACAGATTGTTTTTTTGGGCATGTTGCGTACAGTCGTTTAATTAAACAAGACCATAAGCCCATAATTGCGTGAACAACAAACTGTGAATTGCAGAATCAAATTATTCGAGTACCTACATATGTACATACTCAGTGAATTGCTATTTTTGTACTAAAATTTAATAGTTTGTTACGATATAAACTGAAATTTCCAGGAAACATTTGATTATTTGATATTTTGAATGTATAGCCTGAAACAATCCAAAAAAGTAATATAAGGTAAATTAAAATATCAATAATATTGTTACAATTGACTCCCAACGGGAAAAAATATTCAATGTATGCGTATATGTATACCTATATGTTATGCAATCATATAAATATTATATTAACATACATATGATTCGATTAACATAAGTATATAAACAAGTTAAATTTTGACGCGATTCAAAGGAGACATATATGCGATAGCATTGTCACTTCATATATAAAGATCTTTTGCTTTCATTGTTTACGACCCATTTTCTTAATAGATGGCGTTAAAGAAAAGGTTCTGCGTCATTTTTATTGATGGCGCAAATGGCGCAAAAAGCCTGGGTGCCTAAGTCAACGTGACAAAGGATCTGACACGTGACAACATTCACATCCATACATTGAGTTATCTTTTCTTTACCGTCGCTAAATCGACACGTTGACTAGGCACGCCGGTAAACAAACATAAATAAACCAAAAATGAAATAAATACTATCATTTATTTAAAAAGTAAGTAGGACATAAAATAATCATATTTTATGACTTGAGTAGAAAATCAAGATTATCACTTATCAAGAGTAGAAAAAAAGTTTTCGTTTGTAACAAAATCAAAATAGAAGGTGCATGTTCAGTTTTAGTTTCATGAGAATGTAGAAAGGAGAACCAACAATAATAAAGTGTAAATGAGTGTTGGTCATTTGAGGGTGAGGGTTGAGAAGTTGGTAAGTAGTGAGCGACTGATGGAACCCACAATGTACACTGAAGGTACACCCTCAACCCTCAAACTATAGAGATGTGAAAGCTAATAACGCGTGCCACATAAAAACTACACTCACTTTCCACTTCACTTCACAAGGAGATCATTTTCCCTTCAACCTATTAAGGACCGCCGTGTACCATGTATTTTTTTTTTGTTTTTCATTTATACGATTCTTGACTTTTGTAGTTTTTTTTAGAGTTGTTAGATTTTGATGGAGATTGATGTAATGGTGAAATGGTTATATTTTACATTTAGATTATAGAGAATGCTTATTGATTTTATTTGTAGTGTAAGCTATTAATTTGTTTTTCCCTTCACCATTGATAGATATTTTTATAGAGACTGATAAGTGTCTTTTGCAGAACACACAAAGATTAAAGTAGGTACATGTCAGAAGAACTCTGAAACATTTTACACATAGATCTAAACAGTGCCAAAAAGAGTGACTGGATAGGAGACATCTGGGGGGCAAGTCCGGTCAAACGGTGAAATCAAAATCCTCTTGATCACCCATATCATGATATCTTAAGATATTATATAACTCCATATTTTCCCCCAGGACTGAAATAATTTCGGCGTTGGTTTGTTTCTGAAAGTGTATTACTACAGATGTAATAAATAATCATCAAAGTATTTTAAGTAAGTATGTACTTATTTAGTCTCAAGATTTTTATTGATCGATATTGACTTACTCATTCATTATTTCTTTCTAGTGATGACTGTCTGAGTGATGACCGTCTGACAAAAAAAGTATACAAGTCTGATAAAAGAGGAACGAAAAGTAGAGGTCGGCCAAGAAAAAGATGGCACGATAACATAAATGGGATTTTAAAAGATGGTGATATTAGAAGTAAGAATAATAGAAGAGCGTGTATGAGATGATGTATGGACGTGAATGAAGCGAGGAATGTATGTCAAGAGAGAGAGAAGTCTGGCGTTCGGTTATCTCTGCCTACCCCAAATAGGGAAATGGCGTGATGGTATGGTATGGATATTGACTTAAAATATACTTATGGTACCTACATACTCCCTATTTTCAAATATTTTTTTATTATCTTTGGGATTTTCACTGCAAATTGGAAAATATAATTATTTGTCATTGAGTTTTTTTACTTTTAGTATCTACTTTAAATGAGGTATTGTAACAATAAAATACTTTGTCTATCATTATCAAATCTCCCCATTTAAAAAAAAATTAAATCGTTTTATAATTTATATGGAATTCTCTTGCAATATTTTACAGATCGTACAAGTGTAATATCGTTAGTTAAATATAAGCAGGTACATGTTGTTGGTGTGCAAAGGTTAAGGGATGGAAAACACTGTGAAGTTTTCCAATAAAGGAATTTCCCTGACAGGAGTGGAACAGGGGTTAGTCAGAGGGGTATGTTGCCATGGCGACCCCGTCCTTTGCTATGGGCGTGGTACTACCCCCCACCCCCCATCCTGCAACCATCCCACAGCACGTGGTAAATATCACACTGGCTCATTTTACTGATGGAGATAACCAAAGTATGAGAACAGAGTGTCCAACTGTCTTGTGATCACCAGGATATTTTCAGTTCAGTGTGAACAGTACGAAAACCTAAATCAGAAAGGTTTCTACCAGAAGATTGTGTAAATATAAGTTAGATTTATGAAATATATTAAAATATTGATTTAGTAAATCAACAACTCGGTCTCACATACTTCGATTGCCAAAGCATAACTTTTTAACGTTTGTTTGAGTAGCAGAAAAGGAATACATGGAATGTCTCACTCATTTCTTGTTCCTGTGAATTGGGAACCAAAAGCAGACTGGAAAAAATTGCCACTTAGAAATAAACTCTCCGAAAGTCAATTAAGTAGGGAAAATATTATAGTGATCAAAGACACTAGGTTGGTTGGTGCATAGTTAGGAACTGTGTTACATTTCAATTTCTAAAAATCAATTAACAGTCGTAGGTAGTTCCTCTACCACAGGAATATTCTGATTACCAATACTAAATGGACTCGTTTGAATTAAATTGAAGAAAAAAACAAATAACACAAAAGCCTAGAGAATTAATAGACAAATTAAGTCAATTATAAAACATAAGCATTAATGAAAAAAGTAGCAAATCCCCAAAGAAGATTATACAAGAGATTCTCTTGTCGGTCTTCGTGATTCAGTTGGTTTGGTATGTGACTGTTGATCCAAAAGTCCCCGGTTCGGCACATTTTTTTCTGGCGTAGACACATTTTTTAAATATGTTTTCAGTCAGAATCTGAGACGATGAATATTCTAAGTCTACAGAATGTGGTAACTTATTATTGGGAGCGTTTTAAATTAATATTAGACATAATAACTGTTAGTTGCCCGGGAAGCTAATACAAAATAAAATAAAATCAATGGTAAAGAGATAAAGCAACAACTATTGCTTTGAGCCAAAAATAAGAAAAAAATTTTATTCAATAATTTTAAACACAGCGGTCAAAAACAATGATGTTGTTGAAAATCATTTTTTCACTCGAATATATTTTTTAATTGCATATAGGTACGCAAGCATTGGATTTTTTTCCATGTCGGGAGTCAAATGCTATTTTTATTGACAATAACATCTCAATAGAGACGAAGTTGGGATATTATAGAAGAACCAGAAACTCCGGCACCTTCAGGGTTTACGACCTGTCATCAGCTGGTTATGACTTTATGCACATTATTCAAATATATAGAATTTTCAAAAATTACATTGATAAGGGAACTCATTAAAGGCATAATTGGTGAACGTTGTGCAAGCGCATAAAGTGATCACGTAAACCAGTCGATGACAGGTCGTCAGCCCTGTAGGTGTCTGAGTTCCTGGTTCTTCTATAATATCCCAACTTCTCCTCTATTGAGATGTTATTGTCAATAAAAATATCATTTTGTAACAGTGGAAATTTCAATAATACAAAATCAATTTTAAATTACCTACCAAATAAAATTCTCGGTCTTTTGGACCAAGTGAATTTGAAAATATAATATAAGTTTGATAAATTTTGATCTTCAAACACAACCGAAGGCTCGGGTTGTACCTACAAAAAATATTTGATAGAGTACAGTTTTTAAATTTTCCAGACACAGCACCCGTCTACATATATTTGAGTTTTCCTCCGATCAGACTTTTATAAAACGGTCGATCCAGCTGAGGAGAGCCGTGTTTAAATATTTACCCAGGGAAAGTATAACAGATCGTTAATAAAGTTGAGTGAACGCCCCCCACCAACGCCAATGTGAGCCACAGACTATATACATACAACAGTGCCTAGTGCCTACATAATGAAGAGTAAAGTATTTTTCATCGCTAGCGACGCGTTGTAGGCGGCGACATGTCAAAAGTGACGGCTCGTCTCCTGTGATGTGTCAAAATATAACGCAGCGATCGAATTATCGCGATTTAACGATACGCGGGTTTTGTTATAACGATTTATTAACGTTATGCCATGGACATTGAGTAATTGAGTAATATATCAATCAAATGCTTACTAATAAAAAATCTTATAAATTAACATTGCCACAAATTATACGATAATTTATTTATCTAAACTTTTTTAGACCGATCGATCGAGAGCGTTTAGATTGTAGAATTGTTTAATTAAATAGGTGAAATCAATCAGTAAAATAAACTATAAACTCTTTATACACTTAAAAAACGACTGAATTGAGGCCAACGTCACTTTACGATAAATTTAAAATTTGTATGGAAATTTTTAAGCATTTTCATAAAATGTGATTGTTTAGTTATTTTTGATTTAAATATTTTATTATCATAACTTGATAATTCTTCAATGCCATTTTATGAAAGTGATTTGCCTTTGAGTTACCAATTTTAAAATAAAAATATCAAAATTACCTGAGTTTGGGCACACTTAGAAATATTTGACAAAAAAATATTTAGAAGTAATTGGGGCCTAAGCGAGTATTCGATATAGAAATTCGCAAAATTTGTAAAAATCGAATAAGTGCTTTAGTCTATAATTGATAAAGTATATAGCACATAGCACATAGCAAACACACTCATAGGTATACATTGTGATGAAACTTTCAGAATAAATACAATCTCAGCATGACTTCATTAAAATACCTTTGTATATTTTTCAAGAAAATAAAGTGTACCTCATGTAGCCGAGAGTAGCTCATTCGTTGTTATTAAATTTGTTTTTCGTTATCAGTCATAAAATAACGTTTGTGACTTTTTTAATAAGTTATGTAACATTCAACATCAAATAATGATAGACTTGGTCGAAAATTGAAATATTACATCATATTATGGTTATCCATATAAATATTCATAGTCCTAAATGAGTAGGTAAATCGATTCATAACACTATTATGGCATAAGTAATTTTCATCGATTAAGATTTATAATATCAAATATAAAAACATATTGATCCAAACAACTAGGTATCATATAAACGAAAGTGTAATACAATCAATAGTAAAATAATGAAGTCTTCAATATATCTAATTACGTACAGTTATATACTTGGTAGGTAAGTAAATCATGATGTAGTAATCTGTTATGATTAAAATAATAATAATCTCAGACAAAGCCGATGGTTCTCAGAGTTTACTCTGCGTGGCACCCATCACCCACGCAGGGAAAAAAAGAAGAAAAAAATAATGATTTTAAAACTAGAATTCCCTTTGAATAAACTAAAACAAAGATTTTTTATTACAAACTCGTGTTTTTTTTTTATTTGCACCGACTCGATACGTTTACTGATGACTCAATAAGATATACCTCGGTCCATAATTAACAAAATTGTTTATATATTACGAGACAATTGAATACTTTAACTTTGACAACATTTTAGATTACTTACAAAAAAGACTTAACCACATATTAACAATACACTTGCTATGTATTTTTTATATTCATTCTTAATTTATTAACATTTGTATACAATAACACAGCAAAATATTTACGCTTGCTACGCTGATTCATTATTATCAGCATGGCATTCGATCAATAAGAACTAATGATCAGGATTTAAAAGTCTGTATAAACATAATATTAATTAAATAATGAAAGCTACAATTCTTATATCTGAGGTGACAATGCATTTTTCGCATAGAAGTCACCCCTGAATATCGCCAGACTTATGAGGTCATTTTTGTCTTATTTACCTACTTGTACCAATGTGTAAGTAATCGAATATTTATATTAATATTAATTATTTCATTTGCAATTCCTTTTTAAGAGTTTGCATATCCTTTTTTATATCATTAGGTCTGTATTAAATGCATAGAATATGCACATACATAATATAGCAACATAGAGAAGTCTTATTTTTCTATTTTTTTTTTCTTTTATATTCCGACAGTTGGAATCATAAAATATCTATTGAAAACAAAATTAGATCCAGCGACAGGTGTGCAGGAGAGAATAAAAGGAAGCAAGACACATGGGTGTATCTCCACACACCAGTCTAGTCTCACCTAAAAAGGCAACATTTAGAATAGGTAGTGAACCTAATTGCTGAACTTTGTGAGATCTTATTGTTGCCTGTTGTATTTTCGATTATATGGCTCTTACGGTCTCTTATAGTAAATAGTGGAAGCACTATTCGAAGCCTGTACTTCACAGCATACTTTTCACATTTATTAAAATGATTTAAAAATAAAGCAATGCAATAAACACTTTTTTATTGAGCGCCTAGGAAAAATTCCGACTCAAGGGTGTTTTGAGTAAAAAAAAACTTTGGAAACCACTTGTCTCGTTATTATTTAAAAAAGATACTAAATATGAGTAATAATGATCATGTTAGGAACAACATCCGCATTAATGGTACAGTTTGATAATTATGGTTCTTATATTATTATTTCTGAATGATCATATAAACACGGGTATTGAGTGATACTGTGCAACAAAATAAATTGTTTTCAATTTTAGTCGTACGCAGAATACAAAATCAGCTCACGAACTTTTCAATTATGTATCGATTAATAAAATTGATATTGAAAAGAGTTGGCAAAAAACAAATCTCGTAAAAATATGAAGTTGCCATCATAAAATTATAAATTAACTGAGCAGTTTCTCATTAATATTTTTATTGATTTCTTATTAAAAATATATAAGTAGGTACCTACCGGTAAAACAAATTTATATAAAAAATGGATTAAAAAATGTAATACGATATTATGATTTTTCATAGAACTTTTTTTATATCATGAAAACTAAAATACATAATCTCAATAATATACAAACAATAAATATAAGAATAAAATACAATTCAAAATATGATATAACGTTTCATTATATTATTACTTTATTATTATAAAATTTAATTATATTAGTAATTAATTATAATATTCATTAATAATATTCTTTATTTTGTTTTATTGATTTATTTTTTTTAATAAAGAAATATTATTTGAATTTTATCACTTGTAAATTCTAACATCATTTCTTTTCCACACGATTTCACATAATACGCAATAATGCTGCTGGCTCGGAAATATTAAGTTCTAAGTAGGTACTTACGTATCTGAATTTACGTTGTTATATTTTTAGATCAAAACGTTTAAGAATTCATGTGAATCATTTATAAAATATAGTTTTGGTTAATAAGATATGATGGATGGACACTATTATATTAGTATTTCAAATTGTAGAATCTTCACCAACAGCATATGTATATGTATATTTCACTTCTGTTCTGGCGTCCTGGGTTTATTTTATCACGCAATTGTTGCTTCTCTAGGCTGTAAAACTTTGTTAGTTAGACGAACCATCCATTCGGGAAGAGGAAGTGTTGAATCATTATTTTATATGAATTCACAATAAAAAACATATGATAAATTATAGAAACCACCCAAACCTACGTTCATATATAATAATTATGAATACGCGTTGAATATTTCGTTTAATATGTTCATTGATATGATGGATAGCGTGACAACTGATTGACAGTCTCAAAAGTAAACAAACAGTGCGTTACACTTATAAAAATGTTCTGACTCATCATATTATACTGTATACTTTAATCTTACCAAATGTACAATACTTCCTTATTTCCTTGAATAACGTTTTTTTCATCTAACTAAGTTAACTAAATAGCTGTAGGTACATAGCTGGTGACAAGCTTTCGCAGTGGATGTTCCATATTTTTCGAAATGTATCATGGCATTATATCAATTGTATAGAATTAGTAGGTATCTGTTTTATTTTAATATTGGTCAATAACCTAGATCACTAATCTATGCAAAATCAAATGTAAATCTACTCGTAGTTTTCGTGAGCTCTCACGAGAACGGCGATAAATCAATCAACTATATACACAACTATTGGTATTTATGCATAGACAATATTGATATGTTGAATTTTTTGATAGCTTTGTTTGTAATACTTATAGTAGACTGTAGTGCAACATATTTGTAATAGGTTCATGCTGAAAATCAGCTGCTGGGGGCTTGCCCTCTCGCTATTATAATGCTGAGCAGAGGTCCTTTTGGGGGTACCAAGTTGTTTGTATGTGTGTAGGTACCTACCTATATTAAATTATTATATGCGATGAAGAGAATTTTCTTCATTAAACTAACGCTAAGGAATATTTGTGAATCAATGAAACATGAGATGTAGGTATTTACATCTCAACAGGGACGTGGAAGAGGAATGCTTATTTTTTTAACATTTGTCTTTTATGTAAGCAAGTTAGCTATGTAGGTAGGTACACTACCTATCTTGTTAATTTTGGCGACGGATAATTTGTGGTGAAACTCCATTATACTAGGTATAAATGAAAACACTAATTTGTTTAAGTTTCACTATTTAATTTAAAACTGGCACTGACCGGAATCGATCTGTTGAAGATCATCGTCAGAGTGCGATCGATACCGGTCAGTGCCAGTTTTAAATTAAATAGTGAAACTTAAACAAATTAGTGTTTTCATTTATACCTAGTAGGTACACTACCTAATATTGCATTATTCAATTTTTTTCCTGTAGAAATGTGAAAACTCGAAAAATAATGTTTAAAACAAAACGGATTTTATAATTAAAAATGTGTTTGAATACAATGTAATTTAAAATTACCTAACACTGCTAATTTATATTTGTTTGTTCTTGTTTCAGCCGGTAAGTTGATAACTTACCAAACAGCCTTTGAAAACACGTACCTGTTTCGAAGAAAATAATTATGTAAGTGTATGATTATATTAATACCTTCTCTAATTACTGATTTTAATTAAAGAATACAATTAATAACAATTATAAATTTGTACGTGGATTTTGCGTAGTGTTATATAAAACAGGTACCCAACTATGTGTCGAATAATTTAACTTTTAATTAAAAGTGTTATTTTTGGAAATTGAATTATGTTTAGTAATGGGTTAGTATTTTTTTAAACGTCAGGTAAATTAAGAAAATGGTTTTGTAATGAAACGAAAAAAGTATGTGGTGGTAAATAACGCAATATTAATAAAATACTTATATCCAACTGTCGATGGCGATTGTATGTATGTGTATAATGTAAGAATTCATGTATGTTATAAATAAAAGTATTATAAAATTTTAAACCAATAAACCTTATACATAAATTATTAAATATATTCAAATATTTTGTTTTCCTATACAAAGCATGTATGTCAGGATAGGGTAAGGTGGAGTTCAATCCATTTTTCCTGCCCCAAAAAGGTAAACAGATTGATGTTAGGCATGTATGTATGGAGATAAAGTATCAAACTATTAGAGTCCCCGTAGATATTGTGTATTCTGCCATACAAATTAATGTAGGTACCTACCTACTGCTATAATGTTAGAAAATTAAATTGTCTAGTTGGGGTGTTTCGGCGATTTTCCATTTTTTTTAAATATCGTCGCAATATCGATATGAGTCTGGTGTGATGGACGCCAACCTCCGTTAGGAGCGGCAAAAGAAGAAGAAGAAGAAAAAACACCCACGTGACAGGCTCAAGTTGTTTTCGATAACTATATTTAGCCTTTGCGATTGCAGATAGTAGGTATAATTAATCAGTATTCAATATATAATAGATAAGGCAGGTAACAATAATTACTAAACTTGTAATCCAGTGTTGGCGATATTAGTTGGACCCAAAGCTCACCAGTTTCGGTACAAGGAAGGCACCAATCTAATTGTAATGAAACATATAAAACGTCGATTATATTTTGAATTGGTACCCAAAAAAACATTGTACAGTTTTTTAAGGTGTACCGATTAAACTCATTAATGAGTTAGAAAACCTGATCTTCGGAATAGATAGATATTGAACGAAGTCAACGAGAGATACTTTTTTTCTTATTCTTCGTTATGAAATTGGTACAGGCATTCGAAATTAAAACCAGCTTATTTGATACACAAAATGAATCTTTTCGTCGTGGGAACAGCCATTATATTATAGGTATCTACATCATATTATATCTCTACTCACATACAGGTTGTTTTGTCGTGAAGTCCTTATCAAAGTTCAGTTAGTTAGATGCTATTAAATTAACGAGAAAAAAGATTATTATTAAAATGTATACCAGAGGTTAAAAATGAAAAGGGCTTAAAATGATTTTATTGATTGCTATTTTAATAAACAATTTCATTTTTGTTTTTCACTGTTATTCATAGAAAACTTTAACATTATTTCACAAAATTTTATTGGAAGCACGAATCAGCTGCAGTTTGAAATTGGTAACGAAATTAAAATGTAATCTAGCTGATTTCTTTAACTTATGTCAACAATAATTTCAACAAGGTGAAGATTTTTCTGTATCATCTTCTCCTTCTTGTAGTAGGTTTTGGAAACCTGTTCTTTTTTTCAGGAAGTGTGTCCCTCCTACTATCTTTCCATCTCTTAGGTGGTCTTCTACCTCGTTGTCAACTGCCAAAATTAATTTGTTGGGAGATAATTTTGGGAAACCTGTTGTGTCCCATTCTTGTCACGTGGTTCCACCAGAATCGTCTTCGGCCACTGCACCATCTGTACCATTTAACGATAATTTCAAAGATATTAAATTATGATTTAGTGACACATAAATACAAAATATAAGACAGTTATTAGAATTATGTATTCTGTACACAAGTATCATGAACCTTAACTTAATTATAATTGTACATTGATCAAAATATTTTTGTACGTTACAGCTTTTTTTGTAAAAATAAAGTCGTTGTTCATTGTTGTTATTAACCAACATGTAAATGGTTAAACGACTAATAAAAAATAATGAGAAGACAGATAATTAAAACTGCAGCTAATTATATTAACACCTATTCTACAATAAAATACGTCTGTTACACGTTAGCAGATGCCAAATGTATGAACATTAGATAAATCTTGTTATACCAAAAATAATGATCAATTAACGTTATCTTGGCGGAAATAATTGCCAACATATCAAACGGTGCTGGCATTTTTTTCGTACGAATAAAGTAATTCCTGTAAACAAGAAATAGAGCCGGACAAAAACAACTACGGTAGATCGAATATATTTTTATTATTGCATATGCGCAAACATTGGATTTTTTTCCTGTCGGGAGTCAAAGATATTTTTTTAACAGATTTTTTGATTATCTCAATAGAGACGAAGTTGGAATATTTATTGTAGGAGAACCGGAAAATCAAGGCACCTACAGGGCTTACGACCTGTCATCGGCTGGTTTACGTGATCACTTTATGCGCTTGCGCAACGTTCACCAATTATGCCATTTAATGAGATCCCTATCAATTCAATTTTGAAAGTTCTATATATTGTATTACTGAAATTCTTTTCGCTTGAAAATAAGAAATTTTTACTACAGCCATCTATGGGTGAAATTATGAACAACAATCTTATTATTTTTATTTATTTTGTTGGAACGCCATCTATTGAGAGAATTGGTTTTTTTTTGTAAATAATGAAAGCTACAATTCTTATATCTGAGGTGACAATGCATTTTCCGCATAGAAGTCACCCCTGAATTGCGCCAGACTTATAAGGTCATTTTTTTGTCTTATTTACCTACTTGTACCAATGTGTAAGTAATCGACATTTACAAAAAAAAACCAATTCTCTCAATAGATGGCGTTCCAACAAAATAAATAAAAATAATAAGATTGTTGTTCATAATTTCACCCATAGATGGCTGAAGTAAAAATTCCTTATTTTCAAGCGAAAAGAATTTCAGTAATACAATATATAGAACTTTCAAAATTGAATTGATAGGGATCTCATTAAAAGGCATAATTGGTGAACGTTGCGCAAGCGCATAAAGTGATCACGTAAACCAGCCGATGACAGGTCGTAAGCCCTGTAGGTGCCTTGATTTCCCGGTTCTCCTACAATAAATATTCTAACTTCGTCTCTATTGAGATAATTAAAAAAACTACGGTAGAAATATAATTTTTGGATAACAGATCTTCAATGTGAGATTTCAATGTCTTAGATGTATATCGGCTTAAATTCTGTCTTTTCAAAAAAATATTCAATTAGGATTATATTTCACGCAAACACAATTTATTCTATCTAACAAGGAGCCCAAAAAATCTTAAAACTTTCTGTACGTTTTCTGAAATTCTTATCAATGTATGCATAAGTTAACTACTAGTACATTTGGCTGTTTCTTCTTCTTCTTTCTGTGTCATGTCAAGACCCCCGGTGTCGGCTACCACTCTGGCGTAGCCATGTCTGTCTTGAGCTTACTGTAACAGCTCTTATATATGAACATAGATAGTGGATATTTGTATTGTCCGACGTTGCGGCTGCGTCCGGGGGTGAACAGGGCCAATGGGTTCTATATGGGTTCACCGGCGTGGAAGTGGTATCGCGATCTCCCTCATGTAACAGCTCTTACACTCTATGGACTCCGGTCCATTCCTTGATGTTTGTTAACCAAGACATCTGCCTCCTACACACACCGCGACTACTCTTATTTTTTTCTTCCACGATGAGGTGTAGAAGAACGTATGTGGATGTTCAAAATGAACCAATATTTATATTGGTAATAGAAAATTTTTAAATGAAATATATGTTATAATTGTCAAGCAAGAAAGCAATGTTAAAAATTTTAAAAGTACAAAGTGATGTTCTGTGTTTTTAAAATCCGACTTTGGATTGGTAACACTATAGTTAGTAAATAAAATGACTTTAGCTATAGTAAATGTACCTATTATAGTATCAATATCAATAAGTTATTCAAATATTTTGTTAAATATATTAATTTATATTGATTTTTTATCTCTGCCAGACACCATTCATAGTTTATCCGATGTAATCGGTTCGAAACATTATTTTTATTAAATATTGATTACTAGATTTTTTCCCTTCATCTTAAATATTAATACAATCTTTAACGGTGTGAGTGTAAATATGTTCCTTGGGAGAGGTTTTATTGGAAGGCGTGGTCCATTGGTCAGCCACAGGTGGACAGCGCTGTATAATTGATTCATAAACTTAAATGAATATAATTTAAAGTTATGATCCTGTACACAGGAATAAAAAAGTAATAATCTCACCGGCATTGTAGTTGATAATTTATACCTATATGATTTTAGTTTGTATCGTCGCCGTGCCAATTAAATCGTGCCATTGAAAAGGAATTTCAATTTATGTCGTCGAATTGGGATGCTGTTGATGATATTGAATCTTGAATATTTTGAGTCTCCATTCTATGTCGTACAAATATAAGGTAAGGGTTACGAAATCACAAGTTTAATTTGTTTTTTCATATTTGTAATGGGTATCATGTTGAGACCGTGCAGTGTGAGATTCATCTTTAGTTGTTTCGTGTACCTATGCACTTTTTACCTATCTGTCTTACAGCTAAAAGTCTTTTAAAATAATAAACAATAGGTACCTACTAATAAATATTAGTTACAAAGTAGGTATATTCAAAAATAAGTCAATTACATTAAACAAAGATAAAAATTATATTAAACAAAGATTTATTTGTCTTATAACTAAAAGTCTTTTAAAATAATAAACAATAGGTACTAGTACTACTAATAAATATTAGTTACACAGTATATTCAAAAATAAGTCAAACAATGAATAAATAATAGTGAAACAAAGATAAATAAATGATAAATTCAATAGATAAGGAAACCTAATCACTGGATTCTGTAGGAACAAAAAGCTGAAAAGCAATGAAAAATTGCAGCTTGAAAAAAATTCTAAATAGAAAAAAAAATATCATAATGAATGAGCTACATAAAAATTCCCATTTCCCATTCCCATTCTAAGTCAAAAATCATTATTTATTTGAAAATATGACAGCAAATGACTATATTTGAATCTTCTATATAGGTAGTTGATTTTTTTTATTGTTTTAATGAGTAACACATTCGGGTATGTAAATTATTTGTCGGTACCAATTATTATAGAAATAAATATAGGTAATACATATATGTAATAGTATTTACGTACTCGATTCAATAAATAACAGGTCTTTTACGCATGACAACTTAGTTAATTTTCAACATGGGCTAACTGGGAAATAATTTCATGATAAAATTTTAAAAATACTTATTGATAGAATATAGAACTAGTCTAAAATATAGCTTTCGGGCAATACATCCTGGGGGGCAAGTCTGGTCCAATCGGCGAAATCAAAACCATCATGATTACCCATATCATGGATATATGTAATTATCATATGGAGTTCTATGACATCTAAAGATATTATAGAACTCCATATAATAATTATATCCATGATATGGGTAATCGTGAGTGTTTTGATTTCGCCGGTTGGATCAGACTTGCCCCCCTGACCTTTCTGTTTATACATTTTTACTTACCTGAAAATATTTTTTATTTTTTTACATACATATGTACATACATATAAATGTGGCACTACACCCCAATATGAGTCCTGGCCTCTTCAAACAATCGTCACCACTCCACCCTATCTGTTGCCCTGCGACGTCAATTTGCATCCTGCAGAGATCCCAGGTCCCTCTCGACACAGTCGAGACATCTTATTTTAGGGTTGTATTACAAGAGTTATTTGAGAAAAATGTAAGAAAAAGTTAAGGTCAACCTCAACTTTTTCTTACATTATTCTTAAATAACTCCCGTAATATGACCCTAAGTCTTCCAATGATCCTTCTTCCATTTGGTCGAAGTTTTTTCAAAATTTTTGTGGATTGTCCATCGATTTTAAAACATGACAACGTATAGCTTACTTTATCTATCATAGATAAATAATGAGTCTTATCCTATTTTAAGTAGCGTCGGCTCTCCTAATCCTTTAGCCCCAGAATGGTTTACATTATCTTTGTATGGTAAAATCATGTTAGTTAGCCACGTGGATAGTGGGTGTCCTTGTCCTCTCCTATTTCTAGAAGTGATGTTTGCTTCAAATGATCTAAATTAATAACTAGAACGATTACATAGCACTCTTTAAAGGGTGAATTGCCTTAAACAAAAAAAAAACTAGAACGATTATGCGTATCCACATTGAATAAAACTTTCTTCTTTCCCCTTAGCGCTTTTGTCCCGTTTCTATCGGGGTACGCTTTGACAATGATCCTGGAATTGGCGAGTCTGGTTATTACATTGAAGCGACTGCCATCTGACCTTCGTAACCCTTAGGAAGGGGAACCAGAAAAGTTGGATCATGGCTACACATAGCTAGTGATATAAATCCGCACATAGATTTTTTAAAAATCCAGAGGTGCGTGCCCCGCCCAGATTCGAACCGTCGACCTCAAGCATGTGAGGCGACGATATAACCGCTGGGCTATCACCGCTCTATCCACATTGAATAAAACAAGTCATTAAAATGATGCAGAATGAAGAAGTGCTTTAAATATAGAGGCATTAAAGTAAAAACTTCTTCGAAAAGAAACAACGTAATTTATCAGACATGGATACGTCATCCTTTCGTCATTCATGCGATCCACGTGTCCTGACTGTCATAAAGTAATAAAATCCTTTAGTTTAAATTTATAACAACTAAATATAGATTTATGGCGTGATATTATGTGCGAATCGCTATGGCCAAGTCATGTCCGCACCGCCCTAATTTAAATTTCAAATTTCATTCACTGCCTTTTAGAGGATCACGTCGAAAGGTTCCACCGTGTCTTCGAGGTCTTTAGCAACGACCAAAGACTCATTTTTTTTTTGTTACTCGGTTGATCGTTTAGGCGTGTTGCATGCTTAACTATTGAATCCTTGTAAATTGTGGTAACATCTTTATTGAATGCAAATTTTAACATCATAAATTGTAGAAAGGCTTTATTCGCCTGTATAAATATTAAATTATCCAAAGCAGGTGCAATAGTGTGCGCATGAAAACGTTTCAGGTAAAATGATCGTTTGTATAAAATAAAAAAAAAATGTGGTAAACGTATGTTACGAGTACCTACTTATATACAAATTACAGAAACAGTAACTATAGGCACTCTTTGAAACCGGATTAAATATCATTTATTAAAATCCCCCTTGTAGGATTCTGAATCAATTTTTCTATTATTCATCATAGCTCTAGGTAGATAAATAAAGATATGACTGACGGATCATATCTATGCTCTGTCAGTTCAGTGTTCCCATTGCAAGTGATACTATTTCAGATTATTTGTGCAATTAACAAATAAAAATTATAAGATTCCTACCTACATACACAATATGTAGGTATATGCATATCATGATGAATCCAAATCCATTTTTAATCTATGTAAAATAATAAGTTTAAATTGTTTAGATACTTTTTAAAAATGCAAATATGTCTCCTGTGAAATATAATAATATGTACACTGCTAGCCCTAGAACAGGTATACCTAGTTGGGCAGCAATTATCTATTTTTAATGAAGATTATGTAAATGGTGTGATAAATAAGCACAAGCACAAGTATTTATTTGCTTATTTTAGGGAACGTAGGAAGATATATAATAGGTACTTGCTTAACAAGGACATATTCATTTTTTTAATAAAAAAAAAATCTTGATTTTGATAAAAAAATTAAAATACACTTTTGACAATCGCGTTTTAGTTAACAGTTAGGTATTTTCCAAAAATTGATTTGCAGGGATACTTACAAAGTTTACTAACGTAGGTACGTTTAAGATGAGCTTCAGACTTAAGAAATCTTAGCTTCAAATTAATAAATAAAAATAAATAAATAAATATAGCTTCTCGGGCAACTAACAGATACTATGTCAAATATTAATTTAACACGCACCCAATAACAAGTTGCCACATGCTGGAGACTTACGATATTAATCGTCTCACAGATCCAGACTGAAAACACAATTGAAAACTGTGTCTCCACCGGGAATCGAACCCGGGACCTTTGGATCAGCAGCCAGGTACCCAACCAACTGAGCCATGAAGGCCGACAAAAAATAATAGAATATTTATATTACATAATTTAGTCAAAAATTAATGACAATTCCATACTTTTAATATTGAGCTTAATAAATTTTGATGATTCAACGAAAAGTAATATTAAGATTAGATTATGATCGAGTACTGATTAATACATTTTTAAGATAAGAACGTATTTTGATGTTATCATGAGTTTACGAATGGTTATACGAATGACAATTTTGAATTATACTTACATATTTTTTTTAATATACTTTATTTTATTCAATTTCGGAAACTCCCAGTTATGTACCTAGGTACAATTTGTTAAAAAAAACACAATAAAACAAAATATACAAACAGAACCAGTATAGTCTATAATGTAATTTCATTTTGTAATTTCGTATTGTAATTTCACACCCACGACATACGCCACTCTTTATACCATCACCAGCCAGTGGTGTCGCACCTGAAATCCAGGAAAAGTTTTATCAAGGCCACATCCCCTGTTGAGTCCTCTCAACAGCGGAGAGAAGAACTCTGGACTCTGGAGTGGCACCATGGATGGAACCAAATGAGAGTATCGGAGTTGGAGAGCACCTACCATACGCTCTATGGAAGACCCTCAATAGACTCAGGGTTGGCGTCACCAGATGTAAAAAAAACCTGCAAATGTGGGGTACCTGTCTGCATCAGATGACACCCGATTCGAATGCGGCGCAACCCAGGATGACAGCCACTTGCTGATTTGCCCACTGATGGGAGTGGTCTGTAGTCCTGGGGATCTGATTATGAGAAATGACAACGCGATGTCAGTCGCTGCTTATTGGCGTGGTAGATCTTAGCCGGACACGAAAAAAAAAAAGAAAGATTAGTTAATATTTGATTTTTTTTTTGTTTTAAAAAAAATAATATGTCCTTGTTAAACAAGTACATATGCATATTCCAACGTTCCCTAAAATAAGCATAAATGTTTCTGCTATAGGTTAACGAAATCGGTCGAGGCAGGATTCGAACTCGTGACCACTGGATTACTAGCCCAGCGCGCTAACCTCTCTGCCATCGATCCATCTAAATGACATGATTAACTGCAATTTAATTAGTGATATGATGCTAACGTCAATTATTGTTACGTTCTTAATGATTGACGGTATAATTAATCTCGATGTTCCGACTATAAACATACGATAATTAGGTACAGACAAATCATGAAAAAATCATTGACCGAAACGTATTTTGAAATTCGTTCTGTGAAATGATTAAGTGCCAATATGTTATTAATACATAATATATCAAAATGGCCGCTCAAAGGCAGAAATAAAAAGAAGAGTTCAACAGTTAAGAGTTGCCAGCAACAAAAAATCTATATGATATTTGAATCTCCTAACATTGATATCAATGTTAGGAAGAAATAAACTCTTGTCTGGTGTGTGCTGCTATATGGCAGAGAAACATGGAATATCAATCGGAACGATTCGTGGTGCCTTCGTGGAGCTACAGCCGCATGGCTAAGACATGGGACTGAGTATAAGAGTCGGAGAAACTAGATAATTCCTAATTAAGATGATTGCCTAACAACGTTCCAAATGGATATGCCATAACATCAGGCATCCGGGTCTGATTGTTACTATCGCCGAAAGAATGACAGAGGGCAGAAACCCAGAAACCCAGAAACTGGTATATATAGAGGTCAGCCTAGAGGCAGTTAAATGAACCAGGTGAACAGTGATGTGCGCTATGGCAGCTACCAAGAGATGAAGAGGCTGGCGGGCAACAGAGATATGTGGAGGGATGGAGTGCTTGTTGTAAACCAATCCTAGGATTGAAAATAATAATTCATTGTATAGCAGTAACCGTAATGCGGTGTTTGAGTTCATATATAATCAGACGAAGGATACGGAGTTTGGTTTCTTTTGTGTTTATGATTGTTCGTAATTTTAAACAAAGATTAATGTGAGATTATAGAAGTATTTACAAATGTGACGTAATTCAATGTTATTCTTCACGGTCCAGTCAAATATTATATTGTATACATATTGCATGATTGTATTTTTATTTGAACACTTGAGTGATAAAAAAACAACCAAGATAATAGAGATCATAATTTATTTATTTATTCACCATAGTCAAGAGTATAGTTTCCTGAAAATAACTTGAGAATTTTCTTCATGGAGTTTGGCGGTTTGCACACAATATGTAGGTACGTAAAAACCAAACGAAAACCTCAAATTTGACACGCGTAGATGACATTCTCAATTTTTCACATTCCGGAGAATCACTTTTTCTCCATTTCCACATTTGATAATTACAATTATTGTTTTACTTATACACCTTCTGACGATGTGTACCTACACATGTAGGAAGATAAATTCAGAAGATCGAATAGGAAAGCCATGATTTGACATTAATACTCTATTTAACTAATTTTGGTGACTGATGGCTATGTATTGAGGTTTACTTAAATATTTTCTGAAGATGAGTTTCTTGCACATTTTTTTTGTACGGTGAGTTGTATATTTTAAATGTAGGTAGGTACATTGAGAAGATCAAATATAATATAAGTTATGATTTGACGTATAAACTCTAATTAAATCATTGTGGTGACGAGTGTTGCGGGTTTTGTTAAAATATAAAGGACGAGTTGTTTATAATAGTTATTCTTTCATTGTTTTTGTTGTAATGTAGGTTAATTATTGCTATTAAGTACCTACATACCTATATTGCATTAGTATATAATAATTGGTATTATCATCTATAATTAAAAATACCAATCAATAATAGTTAACAAAACACTATTTTTTAAATTCTTTAACTATTCTTGAAACACACAGTTATTCCGCAGATCTAAAATAATAGTGCCAATTCTGTTGTGTGCAGTGTGCCTACAATTTTAATAAGTATACCTATTAAGTTTCAAAAAGTAAAAACACTAAAAGGCCAACTTATTTGATTTAATTTGTTGGATAAATTCGCCATTTACACAGGAGTGTTTACTACGAATCACGAATTTTGGCGTGTATACAAATGAAATAACATTAAAATGTTTTTTCAAAGTATGTATTTAAATGTAATTATTGGTGTAACTGTAATATGCGAGCTAACGTCTTAATTAACCAAAAGTCTATCTACGTTATAAGAGAATTGGTAGGTACCTACTACGTCTGTTATAATTTATTGTTGAGTATAAAATTATCTAGCAACATTGTATGCGTATGTACGACGCAAATGTACATAAATATATACATAGTTACCTATTAAGCAATTAGTAAGTAATTAGTATTTACAATGGATATATACCTATCTATATCCCCACTGTTTGCTATCTATAAACTTATTTATTTATTTATTTATTTATTCATTTAGAAATACAAACAGTTACAGAAAATATGCATATAACTAATAGTAACATAGAATTCAAAGTTTATCTGCAACCTTACAGTATTCACAATATAAACATATGTATGAAAGTGAAAATTTGCAAAGTAATACAATAATAATAAAAGACAAAACAAGTAAAGAAGAAAAAAAAAATCAATTTAAATTAACATAAACGAAATGAAATAGATAAGAAAATAATTATACAGAAATAAGTATTGAGGCGAGAAATAAATATTGAGGCGAGAAATAGAGAAACAAGAGTTATACATTAACATAATGATAAAAAAGAGAAAAAAAAAACAAAAATACATAAAATAAAATTAAAATTAAGGAGCCATAATTCAATAAAAGAGATGGTGTAGTATGTTATGACAGATGATTAATATCTCAATAGAGTATGTGTACCTATTAACTTACCTTTACATATAATATTGTAGGTATATTACATACTTACCTAACTATATTCTCACAATGATTAACATTATAAGATAGTTTATTACACTTAACTGCATTGTGCATTTGAGTCACTCAGCAATCAATTCAGAATGTGAATGGAACCCCAACAAAATGTGGTGATGTATTCGCTCTTTGATGCGCCTAAATTATAAACAGATTGGCTGAAAATGGGAATATTGACTGAATCATTATATAAATTAAAATGAAATGAAACGAAGTATTTTCCCACAGATTCAATTTATGTTATGACCGAACGTTTTCGCTGGAGGTGACTCGGTACTATCAAGGTCTAAATTAACGTTTTCGCGGTACTGATTCGGCGAAAACGATCGGTTATGATAAATCGAATCTGTGGAAAAATACTGGGTTTCATTTTATTTGTTTCCACTATGTTGACAAAAAATAGAATTTGAATTAAATTCAACTTCTCGACAGGAGAATTCCATGTTAATTTTGTAATAGGTACATATTATCTTTTTTTTAATTTTATTTTTTTAGGCTGTTAAGTCGAGGATATCGTAAGACGGGGTCGACAGAGACGGTTCTGGAAAGAACACGTGCGTGTCAAGAATGACAAGTTCATGGAGCATTAAAGTGGTCAGGGATATGAACTCCGGAAAAGCAAACTTCCAGGACGTCCTTCCAGTATATAGATGGAAAGACGCAGCTGACAATCTACGTCATAGAAGTGAAGTTGACGCAGGATTTTAACAGGCCAACAAGCCTAAAAAGAAAGAAAGAAGAAGAATTTTCATTAATATTTAAATTGACAATAACAAAAACAATAATCAATTATTTACAGCGCTTATTTCTGCATCCACCTATTTAAAATTATAAACTCTTCTTAATAAAACAAACTAACTAAATTACGTTGTTTTGATCTGATTCTTGATATCTAGATAATTTTGACGTAAGTATTTTTAAATCCTTTTCTTTAACTTCGTTTGTCTGTCTGTACTGGAATTTTGCAATCGATTTTTAACAAACTTCGCGACCAGTTTGAGCTCCTTATTCAGAATTTGTGAATTCCCTATGAAAATGCACTTTTAAACTGTTTCCAATTCAATTCATTTGTTATATATTTTGATCAAATTTAACAATTTTTATTTCTGATCTTGAATTGTGTCTGTTATTTACTTCTTATTTTCCACCCTGGCTATTTCTTTCCATTATGTGGGGTCGGCCCTCCTCGTCCTCAGTCGCCAAGTCTTTCGTTGCTGTGCGCCTCCTTCGCGCAATTCTACCTTTCGCAACTCTCTTTTGACGGTAAAGTGCCACGTTGTCATCGGTCTGCCTAGTCTTCTGGACTTGGATGTCTATCGCTCTGCGTATCTAATATTAACCTCTGGTCGCCTTATGACGTGTCCATACCATCTCAATCTGCTCTCGAGCAACTAATCGGTGATCGGTGTGACAGCTATAAATATTTAGCATAATATTGTGGCTTTATTTATATCGTTATAAGATCGATTTTGAAACCTTGAGAAGAAAAAAAACCTTCATATTATTTGAAACCTTACCTTACCTTAACCTTAATAACTTAAAAAAACTTAACCTAAACCTCACCTTACCTCCTTCTTTTGAAACCTCCTTATTTTTTTATTTACTTGTTATTACTTTCTTCTTCCTCATAATTGCCTCGTGAAGGACAGTCGACGATCAGAAGATGCGAGCAGACCGAGTGGTTAATAACCTATTTAAGCAGTGCCAAATTGCGAAACTAAATTTCTCACTTTGGAACATGAAAATTTGGCGCCTGCATAAAAGCAAATGACTTATCACAACGCCAAGGCGGTTTGCAATATTATATTTTTCAAATGTATTTTGTTTTATAAAACTCGTAAAGATTAACCAGTATTATATTTACTTTACTAACATTGATTGTTTAATATTAGATATGTATTATGTGATGCCATTTTTTGTAGACACGTAGGCATTTTTTTTCAACAGAGTAATGATCAAATAATAAAATATAATGGTTTGTTCAGTCTCGTGAGCAAATATGACATAATTGATTTGTGCCTGCGGCTAAAATCAAAACTTTTCATTGGGACTCACCCCTACAGCTTCCTGAGCATATTATAAACCATGAGATCTTCACCCACCCTTACTTGTAGGGGTAGATTTTCGGCACTCGTCGTAAACATTTAGTAGATGCAGATTAGCACAGAATATTTTATTGCTTTAATTATTATCTAAAAGTAATTATTTAATTTATTTATTTATTTATATGTAATCTCACCATATTTGCAAGCTGTTTACAATTTTTAGTGACAATATAAGCAATTGTGAACCGGTGATTGTTCCCGTTCCATATTAAATAGGCACACAATTTTAAATTCAGCACTCACAATCACCACTTCAACAAACATACACAAAATAGATCAACAAGGTCCTAATGTCCGCCATAGTACCTACCTGTCATCAAACCAATCACTGGCGCGATTTTCATTTTAGAACCATATAAAAAAGACTAGTTAACTACGTTGGTGTATTTGATATGAATGACATGCGTCCCAAATGAAATCAAATATTTATATGTGTTACTCAAAGAGGATCGCAAACATAAACGGCATAGTTACAAGTTTTATTAATATTTTTTTATTACGAATTATTTAAGT
The DNA here is from genome assembly GCA_963576475.1 of Molanna angustata. NCBI lineage: Eukaryota > Metazoa > Arthropoda > Insecta > Trichoptera > Molannidae > Molanna > Molanna angustata. The sequence goes on from OY754970.1 coordinate 19,198,497, forward strand.
GGTTATTGTTGAATACTAAGTATTTATTAGTAACCTAATTAAGTGATTTGAAAAATTATGTAAATGGTGAAAAAGAGCGTTCAAAAAAGAGTGTTTTGTAGAATTATTTGGTAAACTAATAAATTGATGATTGGTTTTCAAGGCAGAATTTTCTCGTATTTAGTCTAAATTTTTATTTTGGCTCAGTCGTTTTTTTGTTACAAATAAACTGCCTATTAGCATTACCCAAGAAAATAATTCAATAATAGATATTGATTTCATATAGCTTTGAGGAATGAAAGCTTTTTTCCTTGCTTTTAAACTACTGTGCAATGCCACGTATTTATTAAAATCCTTGCTTTTAAACTAGTGTGCAATGCCACGTATTTATTAAAATCCTTGCTTTTAAACTACTGTGCAATGCCACGTATTTATTAAAATCCTTGCTTTTAAACTACTGTGCAATGCCACGTATTTATTAAAATCCTTGCTTTTAAACTAGTGTGCAATGCCACGTATTTATTAAAATCCTTGGTTTTAAACTACTGTGCAATGCCACGTATTTATTAAAATCCTTGCTTTTAAACTACTGTGCAATGCCACGTATTTATTTAAATCCTTGCTTTTAAACTACTGTGCAATGCCACGTATTTATTAAAATCCTTGCTTTTAAACTACTGTGCAATGCCACGTATTTATTAAAATTCTTGCTTTTAAACTACTGTGCAATGCCACGTATTTATTAAAATTCTTGCTTTTAAACTACTGTGCAATGCCACGTATTTATTAAAATCCTTGCTTTTAAACTAGTGTGCAATGCCACGTATTTATTAAAATCCTTGCTTTTAAACTAGTGTGCAATGCCACGTATTTATTAAAATCCTTGCTTTTAAACTAGTGTGCAATGCCACGTATTTATTAAAATCCTTGCTTTTAAACTAGTGTGCAATGCCACGTATTTATTAAAATCCTTGCTTTTAAACTACTGTGCAATGCCACGTATTTATTAAAATCCTTGCTTTTAAACTACTGTGCAATGCCACGTATTTATTAAAATCCTTGCTTTTAAACTACTGTGCAATGCCTCTTATTTATTAAAATCCTTGCTTTTTAACTACTGTGCAATGCCACGTATTTATTAAAATCCTTGCTTTTAAACTACTGTGCAATGCCACGTATTTATTAAAATCCTTGCTTTTTAACTACTTTGCAAGGCCACGTATTTATTAAAATACAGCCTGAACTCAAGGACTAAAATTTTTCGTTAAAAAATAAACATTGTGCTTACATAATACCATCACGCCATGTTCCTTACGGGGTAGGCAGAGAGAACCGAAAGCCACTTATTTCTATATTGACATACATACATAGCCTCGTCGACATTCATACATTGTCATTTTTTTAAATTGATTTTCGGGCAACTAACAGGTACTATGTCAAATACTAATTTAAAACGCACCCAATAACAAGTTGCCATATTCTGGAGACTTACGATATTAATCGTCAACACTTTTCTATAATGATCTAAGCCAAATGTATAAAAATATCATAATGCGGAAATTGTAAAACAAATATACTTTTATAGCGTATTTTTTTTAAACTTGTGACAAGTATTAAATATCATTTTGGTGATGAATCCCTGAACTAACTTACGTATCACATACATAAGTAGCAAAAATATTACGCTAATGTGGGGATAAATATACCCTTCAAATCAAAGGTCTATTGCCAAAATATCTCTAGTCCAACATTGAAAACCATCATTGTTTTAATCAAATAAGCTTGTTTTATATTTTTTTAAATGTGATATGTTTCAATCTTTTTTTAAGCTCTAAAATATAAGTCAACAATTTTGTAGATCTATCCATAAATCTTAATTTTTGAAAACTATGAAAATCATTAATTTAAAAAAAAACATTTTTAAATAACTCGTTATATCGCGTTGATTTTATCCATTCAATATTTTAATATTTTTTTTTTCAAAAATAAATATTGACTTGTTATTATGCCGACTAGGTTGGTAATCTTTTTTCCAAAAATATCTGTTTTTATAAGTTCATTGTTTTTGACGAGTTCATGCAATGTGATTTATTTTAAAAAATGTTGTGTTTGAAGAAATTTTTATGCTAAAACAATATTTTCTTTAGCATAAAAAACTATACCCATTATATGAGATCGAATAGTTGTATACAGAGAAACGTTTCAAAACTGTTTATCGCCATTTTAATCTCACATCCAAATCATTGTTTTTAAATTATATGTTTTTGCAAATAAAGATAAAAACTGAGTATATGGCATCAATACTCGTATTTGTATCTGAATACGGGTGGTTGTCTCAAGATTAAATTATTGGGTAATTGTTATTTTTTATGATAATTAAAAAAAAATATAAAAATGAACTGTTCAAATTCTGCAATAGTTATTTGAACGTGTGAGATTATTCAGTTGCATAGTGAGCGGTGGTCGTTTGGTCGTCTGATCGGATGAAATCAAATGATGGTTTGATTAATGTCCCATTCAATTATACAGGACACAATATACATAAGTACCTAGCATGTGTCATGGGGTGGGGGATGTTTTGGTTACGTTGTCACCCTAACTGTTCCCCAGGGGTAACTGAATCATTATTCTTCTCGAGGGTAGGAGTATATTTGAATTGGAGTTGAAAGAATATTAAAAAACCCGATATCAATAGAATTAATTTAATTTAAACTGAACATAACCCAATTTGTTGTTATCAAATATTATGACTATTGAAGCTCTGTTGTCGAAGATAAGGTATTTAAAAAAAAATAACAATGTATCTGTTAACGCTTCGATAAAGGTTCCATGGCAAAATTATCCTGCCTCGGTTGGAAAGGTTTTGCTGATGGGAATAGTGGACTGTATAAATAGAATGTTCGAAAAGGTGGAACAGGGATGGGAGATGCCAAGCGACCTACCTTGTGAGCTCGAGATTCACTGGTGGTGGTCAACCTGTTGACTTCTCCTCGATGATCTCTCTGATCCATAATGATACACTAAAGAAAGTTTTATCACACAGAAAACATAAAGTATCTCACAAAGAACGAAATACTAGGTATACTCAAATACACAATAATTAGTTGACACCCGGAGTCAAATTATATCACACTTCTTCGTGTCGATAATACTGTCGCTCGGCTAGATCGCAACGACTAACTGATTATGGCATGGGGTGGAGCGGTGTGGGGGGGGGGGGGGAATCAGCCATAATTTTATACTAATTTGGTCATAAATACCATAATATTTATAGGTACAACAAACAACCATTTTATCTTAGAATTAGTCAAATACAATGTAATTTTTTACTCTTTATAAGTTATTTAATTTTTTATTTTTATTTGCTTCTCGGGCAACTAACAGGTACTATGTCAAACATTAATTTAACACGCACTCAATAACAAGTTGCCACATTTTGAAGACTTACGATATTAATCATCTCACAGATCCAGACTGAAGACACAATTAAAAACTGTGTCTCCACCGTGCGTGTGTTATATAACAATAGATATATTAATGTGACAAAATATTTAATATGTAAGGATTCCACTAAGGCGAAGCCTGTTTATAGAAAACATAATGAAAATAGATTAAAAAAAAATCTATTTTTTTATGTGCGTACCAGTAACAAAGTGCTTTAGTCAGTCACCAATAGACTTAGGCCCGAATTTATAAAACGTACTAAGAATTTTCTCAATGCTTAGCATGAAAAAATCCATACATTTCTGTGTGCTAAGTATTGACTGAAGCACTGAAGCGCACTTTACACGGACAAGGTTTTCAATGCTTAAAACAGCATCCAAAATACAGGTTACTCCAAACGTCGCTTTTCGCAAGTATTATTTTCTCTCTTGTTGTGCGACCCCTATTATTGCAATTACGAAAAAAATAAATATGCCATACATGTGATAAATAGCAACATTTTGTTTTTCGTTTGTTCCGCGATTCGTTCAACAGCGTCTTATCTTTCTCTCGTTGTCTTCGTTTGACTTTGCATTTTGACTACCCGGCATTTGATTTTGATTTTTTTTGGACCCTCACTATTTCGTTTTTTTTTAAACATTGCTCTACATATGGTTGAGAGATGCCAAATCTACAAAATATACTGCGAACGTCAAAGTCAACACAATACAAACGTCAGCCATGTTGACTCGTCGACAACAAATCATTTTACAGATTTCTGTTTCACGAAAACGATACAAAACGCGTTGAAAAACCCGTTGAAAACTCGTGGTGTTTTCAGTCTCGATCTGTGAGACGATTAATATCGTAAGTCTCCAGAAGGTGAGACGATTAATATCGTAAGCCTCCTTGTTATTGGGTGCATGTTAAATTAATATTTGACATAGTACCTGTTAGTTGCCCGAGGAGCAATATAAAATAAAATAAGTCTCCAGAATGTGGCAACTTGTTATTGGGTGCATGTTAAATTAATATTTGTGATTTAAATATTAAAATAAATTAAAACACATTGTGTGACAGTCAGTTTAGGTTGAAAAGTAACCTTCATCTTTTATTATTTTTAAAACAATAGCAGCAAAAAACATTATAAAAATTATAGAAATAAAACAATGATAAATGTTCCACATTTAAATATTTTAACACATCGAATCCAACAATAATAATTTTCCATAGATTACACAACAATTTGACATAGTACCTGTTAGTTACCTGAGGAGCAATATAAAATAAAATAAGTCTCCAGAATGTGGCAACTCGTTATTGAATGCATGTTAAATTAATATTTGACATAGTACCTGTTAGTTGCCCGAGGAGCAATATAAAATAAAATAATTAAAACCTTGAGAATAGTTTATAAATTCGGCTCTCAGATCCACGGTGGTGAGTAGGAAGAATATTTAAGATTTTGCAAAACATGACGAATCATAAGCCATCCCCAAAAGATCCACAAGAATTTACAACATAGCTACAAATACACGGAATAGTTACCTCTACAACAGTTGCAAGAGCAGATCTAATGTATTTGGAAAGTTCTCACCTTGCAGCAATTTTTTCACCTCTTTCCTGGAGGTATAAGGTTTGCTTTCTATGCTTACAATCGATGGTAAAATATTGAATGTTCTTGGAGTAGTAAAATTTATTTTAGTAAATTTGACAATCTTATATTATAAGAAAACACACATAGGTATATCAATTAGCATATTTTTTAAAGTAAAACTATCGCTACATTGGTGCCAAAAACAAGTACTTTTGTATATTTATGAATAAATAAATGAAATTATCTACTTACAAATACAACTAATTACCGTCTTAGAAGCTTTTAAATACGTGGGAATGAGATGTATGGTTGTTAAATATTTATCTCAATTTCTAACCAAAATAATATGCCTTATTAACTTATATTTCAAACAAATTATCTATGTATTCAATCAATTACACTTTAATATATATGTTATAGTAGATACATCTTTTTAACAATCATGTTAATTTTGAAGGAATGTAATTACATATATTGTGAACAAATTAATGACACCAAATACACTTAATTCATTGCCAGTCGCCAGTTATATTTAAATTTAATCATAAAACCACGTTGACTAATTAAATATTTTGGATAGGTATACATTATGTGCAATAAATATGAAAATATAACTTAAGCCCAATTACATAAAATTGTATACTTAACAATATATTCAATTGTTTGTACATATTAACGGTGTCTGGCTGTCTACTTTTCACTAATAAATTAAAAATGGATGTTTACACGTTCAAGATAGGTTTATTTATTTATTTATTTAACATATAATTTTATAATAAAAATAAAGATATAATTCACTAGTATAGTATAAATTCACAAGATTGCAATCTTGTGCTTGGTGAGGGAATCACTTATAAAAAATAAAATATATCAAACACAAAGCAATTAAACAAAGTCATACATTAAGTAATTAAATCAAATCATACATGAACAAAAAATCAAATACATTAAAAAAAGTTTGAAAATAAATGAAAATGAGGAATACACAAATGAGAAAACATATCAAAATACATATTCAAATAAAAAAAGGAAATACATGAAGATAATTGAAAAATGAGGGAATATAGACGATATAAGTTAACATCTTTATATACACATATCTTATTTATTTATTTTTTGTAGACAATATGAACAAGTATATTGAACACTAGCGGGCTTATTGCCATTATGCAATTTCTTCCAACTAACCAGATTACAAATTATATTAACAAAATTGTGTATGTACACCAACAAAAGAATGAAAACAAAAAATCAAAGAAAAGATATATTACCATTTATTTAATTAATATGTCCTTGTTAAGTACATATACAAGTACATATACATCTTCCTACATCCCCTAAATTATGCATAAATGCTTGTGCTTGTAGGTGAACGAAATGGGTCGAGGCAGGATTCGACCTCGCGACCACTGTATAATAACCCAGCGCGCTAACCGCCCTGCCACCACCCATCTAAATATAATTTAATAATATTGGAGTCTCAATAAAAATTTAAATACCTGCATACATTAATTTGATTCAAAGTATTGTTTTCAAAGTAAGAAAAAAACTTTAGGTACTCAATATATCATTGTTTGTAAATTCAAACGTTGTGCCAATAAACTATTTTTATTTCGATGTATGTCCAAGGGTAAGTTTATTTGTCGTTTTTGAATAACGAGCAGGAAAAAAGTTCGATTTGGTATGACAAATGGTTATCGAAAGTGGAGACCCACGAAGAACTGCAGTTTGTCCTCAAGGGCCAAATGGACAATGAATGATGATATTACGATCCCTCAACAATATAATGTATTTGCTGTGGTGTGTATTGGATGTATATGAATACAGATGGCCCTTCTACTGGATCATATATAGGTCTGGTTCTACACTTTCTTGCGCCAAAATATACAAAGCGTCCCCTTTCATATTATAAAAGGTAAATATTTTGTTATGTGTCTCGTTTTTGTTTGTTAACAATTCGCATTTATGAAATAATTTAATTCAAATTAAACAAGATTTATTTTCAGTGTTACGAATTATTTAAGTTTTTCTCATTTTACATGATGTCATGATTTTCAATGGTGTCATCTAGAGAGTATCTACATACTTTGAGTTTCATCGTGAGGTTTTGGTGTGTAAGGCGTATGACTCTGGAAGGCTCTCAAAATTTGATTTCTCTGTACAGACCAAACAATGTCGATGGGTCGATGGCAGAGCGGTTAGCGCGCTGGGTTAGTAATCCAGTGGTCGCGAGTTCGAATCCTGCCTCGACCGATTTCGTTCACCTATAGCACAAGCATTTATGCTTATGTTAGGGAACGTAGGAAGATGTATATGTACTTTTTTAACAAGGAAATATTCATTTTTATTAAAAAAATAGAAAAAAATGTTAATTTTTACATTTGACGGCATTGTATATATTTAAGTAGTGTTGGAATAACCTAGTCAAATTCAATTTGGTTTAGATATTGTTGATGCCGAGTCACCTTGGCGAAAATATTCGGTCGTAATAAATCGAGTTTGTGGATAAATACTGTGTTATATTTTATTTGTAAATAACACATCAAATGCATTCTGGGATTATAAATCTTTCAAGAAGAAAGCAAATGTACATACATAGGTGCGTTTATAGAGTGTTTAGTGTTGCCCACAACCCACTCGATTTTCAATATTAGAGTTGATTATTATAATTCTTTTTTCAGATTTTTTTCTTAATTTTTGGCGTCCCAGATTTATTTACACCTGGCGCAACTGTACCGTTATAAGCTATAGTAGATCGGGACCTGGTGATATGTAACTAAAGAGATATAGGTAGGTATATTATATTCGAATGTGAGGGGTGAAGTGGCGACACAGGGGTAAAGTTTGGTCACCCTCATGTCACTATCACTATACCAGATTATCATTTATTATTCGCTTGTTAACATTGTCCCACAAATATTGAAACAATGTTTTTAAATGAAAGTAGGTAACTAACTGTCTTGTGCATAAAATAGGTTTGTTTGGAAATACTAAGTATAAGTAGGTATACATATAAATTTAAAAAATATATATTTTTTATAGAATGTGTATCTAATCCCAACCAACTTCATATTGATAATATCAGTGTTCTTCTTATAACCAACCACAGTTTCATAGAATGAGTTCGGACACATTTTATAAGAGTATTGTATTGTAGATAATTATCAAAGTCTATGTATGATACCACAGACATATATTTGCAAAGATAAAATCGAAGAATAGATATCTTTATACGTTGCAGCTATTTCCTTTTGTGGCACATTTTAACTAGTAAAATTAAAATAAATGAATATCTTAGTGTCAACCAAGTTTGTGTATTTTTATGCCAACTAGTTACGGAGACGTAACCGCTCCTTCTTCCGGACAGACTTTTTTAATAATTAATATGTCTTTGTTAAACAGGTACTTATACATCTTCTTACGTTGCCTAAATAAGCATAAATGCTTGTGCTATAGGTGAAAGAAATCGGTCGAGGCAGGATTCGAACTCGCGACTACTGGATTTACTAACCCATTGCGCAAACCGCTCAGCCATTGACTCATCTAAATCATCCATCCATCTTATAACTAGGTACGTATAAGTCTGTCCGGACGAAGGAGCGGTTACGTTTCCGAAACTGGTTGATAAAAAATGACTCAAACGTGATTGACACTAAGATTTTTATTTATTTTAACTATCGAAGATTAGAGTTTTATTAGAATTTTTATAATCAACAAAAATTTTCGCATATCAATATTTCATTCAAAAATGAATTGAAAAAGTAATTTTACGAAGGAAATAACTAAAATATGAATAATGCATAAGCGATGACCAAATAAAGCAGACAAAAGTTAATGGATTGTTTAAAGAAAAGGTGCAATATCAGATTTATCAAAAGCACCTAATATTGAATTGAAAATCCATAAATATTTGAGCCGTACCTTCAATAGAATCTAAACGTTTGCGCTCGTTACTCAACAACGACTGACATACTTAACAAATCATTGTTCAAAACAATATTAATTTCGTCTGTGTAATATATTGAAATATTTACAAATGCAATTACTGAGGAAATTATACTCTCATATTGTCGACACCAAGAAATTGGATTTAAAAATCCATTTCCGCCACGGCTCAGGTCCTAATGACAGAACAGGCAGAAGATGAAAGAGCCGCCCATGGGCAGATAGGCACATACAAACATAGAGCCATGGTGGGGGCGAGATAAGCCACAGTGTATACCTATAGGAAAATCTAAATACAATGAGGATCTAACTCACGCGTTTGTCCTATTATCCGCATAGCTGCATACAAAGGAGGCGACAATATCATCTATAGATACACAAATAGGTTTCCATTGATAGGCCGTTAGGTTAATTTGGCGAATGTGTTGAACTTAACATCGAGCCTGAGCGGAGGATCGGTAATGACAGGTCGGTGAAACTAAAAAGACATGAAATACCAATAAACTCTTTGAAATGCATACAACTATACAACCATACATGACATTTCAGAGAAGCAAAACCACTTCACATAGTATCAATTGATGAATTGCATATAAGTACCGATGTCTGTCAATCCCAAAGTTCATAAGCATTAGTTGAACCTTTCACATTATAATAGTTTAATTTAAAACAGTTTATCGCAATGGTTTAATTAGCAGGTATGTACGTCAATATTCAAATTCACGGATAAAATTTTGTTGGTATATCATAAGATGCATCAAATAATACTGTTTATTTTAGATATCTCAGTGTATTTTAATTTAAACGTTTCCATACAAATTATGCGTGGTAATATTATTTAGATAATCAATCTTCCAGTCTAAAGAAACAGTGATTATTGGATATGAAATAATTTTGAATAAATCGCACCTCTGCTGGGAAAAGTAATAGGAATTTGGGAATCGAATCCAAGAATTGGAGTATGGAAACGTTCGTGCTCCTGACGTTCCAATGATTCTCTTAAAATTACCGGACTCATTCATGCAATTAAAACTGTGGCTATTTGAAAATGGCCTGGTTTCTTTAAAAAAATATATCTAAAGTAATAAAGCAATCAAAATGTTAGTGTGTGTGTGTGTGTGTTTGTGTTTGTCTCACGCTTTCTGAAAAACCAAGAGCATCTAAAAATCTAATTTATGTGCGAACATGTACCAGTATACCTGATGCAGTGTCACGCTAAAAATAATGCGATAAAAATGCTGAATTTTAAAAATATTTCAATAATTATTTTTTTAATACAATCATATCTGTCAAAAAAGTGTACATTTTGCACGCAAATATCTGTTAGTTTAAAAGTTAGAAGTACGTATTTACACGAAAAAAATATATTTTCAAGTATAACTTAGCGTTTAAGTGAAAAACATGGTGAATATTTTGTATAATTATAATGTATTACTTATTTTTAAAGTAAGCGTTTTGTACATAAACGCCGCCATTTTAATATCTTTACATACAATATTTCATTTTCCTACCGAATGAATATGTTCTTGAAAATAATAAACCTTTGAAATAAATGTAATTATGAAATAATAAAATGAAACACAAGACATTACAGCAAGTTTTAAGACATATATTGTAAAAATGTGCTTATTATTAGTAAAGATATAGGCATAATAAAATTGCATAATTTGTAAATAATATTTGATTTTTCTGACAATTTTCATTTTTATGGCATCGAACAAACCAATGTAGGTACCTACATATTCAAAAAAGTCTCAAACTATTTGAAATTTTTAACGTATTGGAATGGTTACTATGGTAACGGAAAGATTCTGATATTCAAATAAAATTTGTTATGAATAGAATTTCTTTAGGATATTGTTGTAGGTAGGTACCTACCTATTACTATTTACTGATACTGTACTGATTTCCTACTGTACAGTATCAGTAAATAGTAATAGGTAACAATATACTGATTTCCTATCGGAAAATTGTATGCGATGTACTCCTAAACCGTTTGTCCGATTACAATGAAACTTTGGTGAATTGTCGAGCGTGTGCCCGGGATGGTTTCTGGATTTAATCTTTTTTCTTATTCTTCTTCTTCTTCGTGTATTTGGTCATTTAACCTATGAAGGGGGAGTATCCTGGGAAAAGAAGGTCCGACTGTCCCTCCATCTCTTCGCAGGTCTTTCAAGGACGGTTTGTGGATTTTAACTTTTTTCTTCTTCTTCTTCATCGTGAATTTGGTTATTTTACCTATGAAGGTGGACTATCCTGGGAGAAGAAGGTCCCATTTTCCGACCATCTCTTCACAGGTTTCTGGGTATAAACTTTTTTCTTTTTTTTTTTCATCATGTATTTGGTCATCTTACCTATGAAGATGAACTATCCTGGGAGATGAAGGTCCAATTTTCCTTCCATCTCTCCGCAGGTTTCTGGATTTAAAATATTTTCTTCTTCTTCTTCATCGTATATTTAGTCATTTTACCTAGGAAGGTGGACTAACCTGGGAGAAGAAGGTCCAATTTTCCTTCCATCTCTTCACAGGTTTCTGGATTTAAACTTTTTTCTTCTTCTTCTTCATCGTGTATTTTTGGTCATTTTACCTATGAAGTTGGAGAATCCTGGGAGAAGAAGGTCCAACTGTCCTTCCATCTCTTAGCAGGTCTTCCAAGACGGTTTCTGGATATAAACTTTTTTCTTCTTCTTCTTCATCGTGCATTTGGTCATTTTACCTATGAAGGTGGACTATCCTGGGAGAAGAAGGTCCAATTTTCCTTCCATATCTTCGCAGGAATCTGGATTTGAACTTTTTTCTTCTTCTTCTTCGTGTATTTAGTCATTTTACCTATGAAGGTGGAGTATCCTGGGAAAAGAAGGTCTTTTCATGTCTTCGCGGTTCTTCCAGGATGGTTTCTGGATTTAAACTTTTCTTAACCGACTGAAGAGACGGGATGTAATTAATGAAGGGAAGGGACGTAATGAGGAATTGAAGGGACGGGAGGTACTGAAGGGCCTGAAGGGACGGTAGGTACTGAAGGGTCTGAAGCGACGGGAGGTACTGAAGGGTCTGAAGCGACGGGAGGTACTGAAGGGTCTGAAGCGACGGGTCTTTTTCTTTTTCTTAATTTTATGTAGGCCTTTAGGACAGTTTTTATACAAACTATTTCCTATAGTCTAATTCTTCTTCTTCTTCTTTTATGTATACATTTGGGTCAGTTTTTATAAAAATTATTTCCTATAGTCTAATTATTCTTCTTCTTCATTTACGTAGACTTTTGGGAGAGTTTTAATACAAACTATTTCCAATAGTCTTATTAATTTCTTTTTCTTTTATGTAGACCAAAGGTGAGTTTTTATACAAACTTTTTCTATAGTTTAATTATTATTCTTTTATATAGACCTTTGAATCAGTTTTTATATTAACTATTTCCTATAGTCTTATTCATCATCTTTTATGTAGACCTTTGGTCAGTTTTTATACAAACAATTTCCAATAGTCTAATTCTTCTTCTTCTTCTTTTTTGTAGACCTTTGGGTGAGCTTTTATACATACTCCTATTGTCTAATTCATCTTTTTTTATGTAGATCTTACTAATGTAGTCAGTTTTTACACAAACTTTTTCCTTTAGTCTTTTTCTTCGTTTTCTTATTTTATGTAGAACTTGGGTGAATTTTATACAAACTATTTCCTATAGATTAATCTTCTTCTTCTTTTATGAAGACCTTTTGGTTTGTTTTCATACAATCTATTTCCAATAGTCTTATTCTTCTATTTTATGTATTTTAACTTATTTTACGTAGACCATTGGGATAGTTTTTTATACAAACTATTTCGTATAGTCTTATAATTATCCTTCTCTTTTTTATTTAGACTTTTGGGTTAGTTTTAAGTCTAATAGTCTATTGTGCAGAAATATTTTTAACGATATGCATACTTGATGAAAATACATATGTAAAAACGAATGGATTGTGGGATGTGACGATGTAACCTGCACTAGAATCTTTTCAATACTTTTGTTTAATCAAATTTTAACCATTTATATCATCCTATTTTGAATAATTTTCAACACCTACGCATTTGATTTAGTTGACAATATTTAAAGAATGGGGGTTGTGGCCATTACTGAACTCTTCACAACGTTTATATTCAAATTAAAAACTACTTACCATAGTTTAAGTCTTCTTTTTCTTCGTTAATGTAGACTTTTGTGTCAATTTTAAGTCTATTAGTCATATTGTGCAAAAATATAATGCACACTCGATGCAAAAATATAAAAACGAATATTATGATGTGACCAACACTAGATCTTTTCAGTACATTTGTTTAATCAAATTTTAACCACATCCCAACATCCAAAATTACTAAATTTTCAATAGGTACATATTAAAATTTATTTCGATGATAATATTTAAAAATGGGGGTTGTGGCCAAACCAATCTCTTTACAACGTTGATAAACAGTCATATTTAAAACCATTTCGCATAGTCCATGCGTGCAGAAATTTAGTATATTATACTTTATTCACACTTTATAAAAAATAATGGGTTGTGGCCATCACTTGAACATTTTACAATCAAATTCAATCATATTTCAAACCACTTTTCATAGTCCGATTTTGCAAAATAATTGGGTGACAATATTATAAAAACGATTGCTTTTTCCTTCACAATATTACATTCTTGGCCAACGGCGGGACATAAAAGCTAGTTAGCAATATAATACTGAAGGTATTAGCGAGAATCAATATTTTTCAACAACTACACAACTTGAAATAATTAATAGGTTTAAATATATTTTTTGATAGGTATTTTTGTATACAGATGGCTACATTATTATTAAGATGGCCGCGTGTTTCCATATTGAGTGCGATGTCTGTTTATGGTGTTCTGTCATATTCACGATTAGTTATACTGTCACAGATTGTAATCGATTTGTGATGGAACAATATAGAATGAGCCAATAAATTATTGCCTTTTCCGAAAAATGGCCCCAAGACAAAATTTGTTCTGGTGGTTGAGTTTGATATTATAAGGAGGTAGATAATATAAAAATTGATAATTTAGGACGATGTTTTTATAATAGCAATACCTGTTTATATTTTCGTGACGACGAAAACAAACAAGCGCTTAAATTGATACAAACCAACGTGGAAGAGTTTAGATGATAATAATAAAAAAAATCTTCTTTTAAACGTGAACATAAAATGTAATTAACACACATGTCATATATAGAAGTACTCAAGGTAAGTAAATATAATATATTATTCATTCATTCATTCATTCATACCATCACGGCATATCCCACAATGTGGGGTAACCAGCGAAAGGTGTGCGGGTGTGCATTGCCTTATAAAAGGGAGCACAACATATCTGTGTATACCCACACACCAGTCTCGTCTCACCTAAAAAGGCACTATATTCAGAATGGGTGGTGAACCTCATTGCTGAGATCAATTTTGTTTGCGCATATATTATATTATATTATCTTTTTAAGCTGCACAGTGTAAAACAAATATCTATTTAGAATTTAGTAGGTACTCAAAATTCAGAATAAAAAGGACAAAAAGAGAGAAAGGAAGGTTGTGGCACTCGCAGTCAAAAAGGAATCAGCTACCGTAAACCTCTAGGGGTCTCATTGCAGATATGGCATTTTTATATTTTATTTTAGTATGTCTATAAATATCAACATTTAAAAAAAAACATGATAAATGTTACATGCCCTTTGGATGAATGAATTTTGGACATAGTTAGTTCTGCAGAGAGGTAATCTAAAAGTAATTATACAGAACATATATGCTGCGAAGCCTCTAAGTTGGTGTTTTTTGACTTCAAAGTTGGAAAAACCGTAAAAAATAATATATTATGTACCTGAATATCTTATATCTTTAATTCCAATGTGTTAATCGTAATACAATGTTTCGTCTAAAACATTTAGAAAAAAATACCAAGATCATATCTTTTTTGTATTTGCTTATCGCAAAATATGAACTTAATGCAAGATATCTTCTTGATGGCACATTATTTTGACATAATTCTTGAATGAAGTGCAGAACCAATTCATTTTGAATATTAAATCAATGCAGTTCGTTAAGAAGATAAGTTTTGGACATATTTTGTCAGTTAGCAATTCTTTAATACAATTTGAAACATGCTGAAATTTTGACAAACCAGTATATTATTGTCGTTACATATACGAGTCAATTGGCGTTAAGTGTTAAATTGATTACAAAACTGTTGAAAGGATAGGTTTGAATCATTGCAAAGTTCTGTTTACAAGACACCTGGTCATAATATATGTCTTTGAATAACTGAATAAACGTGTATAGTTATTAGTCATGTGAATTTGCTGGTCGGTGATTAGCATTATAATATATTATTTTATATGATGAAAGGAAGCGGTGTGGGCGGTAGGTAACATGAATAGAGCTGCAAATGCTATGACATTTATGATAATGATGCATAGACACCAATATTAATTTGTGAACTCTCGTGGAATGTGTATATCTTATACGTACTATTTAGAATAAATAAGATAATGTAGGTACTTTCATAATTAACAGCGTTGATGTCGGCACAAGGTATAAATTATCAAGGGAATTGAAGTTGACACTTGGCACAGTAAAATCCAAAATCTTTTTTAGAAAATACTCATCGTTGCATATCCTTTCTTCCAGTCAATGATTAGATAGCCAAATAAGATTATAGCCTACATTCTGCTATTTTAACAGCACACAAAGAGATGAAAATATCAAAAATTCAAAAATATTTGTTAGAAATAGATATTACATATATGCTAGAAAAACTCTTACTTTAAAACCAGAGACAGGAGAGGGTCAGTTTTTTTATCAAATAGAAATATCTTACTGCTTTAGAGCGGCCGCACACTGGGCCACTAGCAGCTTCGTACACTTTATAACATGACATGTGTCTAGCGAAAGTATTTTGTAGAGTGAAGCTTTGGTTTAAATACATTGGTAATTTAAATATGAAATTATTATGAATATAATAAAAATTAGTAGGTAAGTATGTATAAATATAAATCATAAAATAATGATGTAATTTTTCGCTGTAACGATAGTCAGTAGGTAATTGAGATACCTACCTAATATTTTATGAGAATTTTTAAATATCTCCATAGGGACGAAGTTGGAATATTATAAGAGAACCAGGAACTCAAGACACCTAAAGGGCTTAAATCGGCTTTTTTGATGGTTTACGTAATCACTTTATACATTCATGAATTATGAAGGCCATCTTATTGAGTTCCTTCTCAATCCAATTTTTGAAAGTTTTATATTTGTTTATCATGAAAATCTTTTCGTTTGAAAATAATTTGAACACAATTCGCCATCTATGAAGTGACGAAGACACACATGTTTTGTAAATAAAACAAAATACCTTAAAATATTGAATAATTTTGATTTAAGTGTTTATAGTTTAGTATGTATTCTTCAACTATACATACTATCGTCATCGACGGTTGGATCTCATGTGTTACATGCAAGTAATAATAAATAAATATTTGGTTAAATAAATGGTTTGAAGTATCGTGCATAGTTAGGTACTGTAATGATATTCGAATAACACTATGTTAAGATTTCTGAAACCAAGTTGTTTTATTTAGTTGATCCATTTCATCCCTAATCATCCACGCTTTTCATCCCCAGAACTCGCCACAAGGGTTATGTGGGGTTCCATTGTTTCCAGTCTCGCTCATTAGCCCTACCGTTGTTCACAATTTCACCCTTGCCTTACACATCCACATCTCACCCCCAAATATTATTGTTAACCCTTAAGCCTGCATCTAACGGTGCAATATTTTGACGGCGTTAAGTATTGAACATTAATCTTAGGGTAAGTTTTTGAGGGCCGGAAAATTTATCTTTGATTATTAACTCAAACAGGGGTTGTAACTAAATTAAAATAAAATATAAAAATTAATGAATGTGTGGGAGAAGATATGATTGAATCTACAAACAAGATTAACGTGAAAACCAAGGAACAAAATATTATTATCCAAAAAAAAATCTTAACAAATGAAGTATGTACCTACCTAAGTAAATAAAGTGGATGATCTATTATAATGTAGAATTTAAAAAAAGGGTAATTTACATAGCACCGAACAATAATAACTATTAAAGTTGAGTTGAAAATTAACCGAGAAATGAATTTAAAATGTATTGAGTAAAAAATTGAAATATATTTCTTGGTATAGATTATACACCGATATTCATTTTGATTTTTAGCACTGGTAAGAGCCATATTTCCCTATTTACATAGATGTTGTTAAGTACCGGCTAAAAATAGTGCTTCCACCCATTTCTATTAGGTATAATCGTTTTTGAATAACATCTTACATAGCTGCATACTCAGCGGCGGAAATCATAATCCAAATTTCTTTACTGAATAAGCGTTACACAATTTTTAAATTTAGTATAAATTCCCCTAAAAAAATTTAAAATACCTCTTTTTAAAGCATTTTACTTTATAACTATGTGTGGTAAAGAAATAAATATTTTATGTGCTTAAAGAGCGCATAAAATGAAAGTGAATAACCGATAAAGTTTTTTCATTTCATGTCGGGTGTTTTCTAAAAATGCGAAAAATCTACAAATTTTGGGTTTCCGCTAGTTTAAATCACGTATAAACCCTTTTAACGCAGGCGATAGTTGCCCTTTCTAACACGTAACTTTATAGTGCATTAGGCGGTTTTAATATATCATGTTTTCAATCACTAGATTTAGCATGTTATGGCCTCTTAAGTTGATTATCCGTCATTATGTGTCTGTGAAGACAGCGCGCGCACTCCATCCACATATTTATAATACAATGTTGATTTGTATGGACAGAAGATGCTAGTTATATTAGATGGTAAGTGGGAAGATATATACAGTTATTAACAATAACAATTATTGTATATATGTGGTGGTTATCAGGTGTTACCAGACGAGCATTCGCGGTTAGATCATGTTGTTTTGATACCGGCTAAATAATTGCTAACGTACGTATACCTACATACCCGGATTTATAAACATTACACACTATAAATACGGCTACCTAAGTGAATATATTATTTTCTCAGAAATTTATTTTTCAGATCTAAATGCCTGGTCTATGCACGGAATATTTTTTATATTGTTATAATAACTTTCTCAGATTTTTTTTCTGAGAAAATGCCCGGACTTTATACGGAATGATTTCTCTCAGGATAAAGAGTATAATATACCAAAGCATTTATTTATTTCTAACTTTCTATGTAGAATATGTACATTGGCGGGTTTATTGCCAAACAGAAATTTGTTACAACCAACCAGAGTTATTGTTAAATAAACAATACAGTGTGTAACTATGGCAATAACATTATCAAATGACAAAGTTAAAAAAAAAAAGATTACAGACGGAGATGACAAAACCCAAAAATTTGGTGCAATTGGCAAAATTATTGACAAGTGGATTTTTTACATTTATTCAACGTCTCCAGTCCAGAAAAATAACATTTGAGTGAGAAACTGAAAAAAGGCCGGCACACAAACAGTTTACAACGAATGCCATAGAGAATGAAGGTTTCTTACGTGTGTGTAATGCTTAACGTCCACAAAAGCGCAGCGTACGGATCGGATTTTTGTCTCCTAGCAACGCGCGCATTGGTGCTGACGAACCAATGCACGCGTTCCGTACAAACCGATCGATCAGTGGACGCAGTTGTATGAATTCCTGTATGAATCTCTGTACTAAAATCCGTCTGATGCGCTGCGTCCAATTCGTATGTCGACGTTGATCACACTGGCAGAAAACTAAAAATGATTCAAAAAATAGAAATCCATAAAAAAATCTAGAATAGAGTTTATACTAACGGAATCTTAAATCGAAACTTTTCTCAGTGTGCAGTGGAAAGTGTTTACTCTTATCGTTTTTTTTATTGAATTTCCAGCACAGGACCAATTTTTTAAAATAATTTTTGTTTTCTTGAACTGGAAAAACTGGTAGCTTGGAAAACAATTACTTTCAGTAATAAACTCGCTACTGCTGAAAAGTGCTAGGGGCAAATTTATTTATGAAATTTATTTATATCCGCTATGTAGGTATAGGTAGGTACTACAGAATAAAATGATCACAAGACAAACACGAAAACTAATTTATAAATATTGATTTAAATTTACACGAACGGATATCTATAATTCTACTAATTGGTTAAAGTTATTAGACAAATGTTGAAGAATGTTTTCTTTGCTAACTAAATTTGTCGAAATCACCCCCAAATGAAGAAACGTAAAAAATAAGCAAAACAGTATTTTTAGGAATAATTTTCATAAAGATGAAATAAAATGTGTTTTTTTCTCTTAAAAATTAAATATAACATATTTATGGCTAGCATAAATTATGACAAAACAAAATATCAAAATAATAAATATTCTTGGTGTATTTTTATAATAATAATGATCGCTAATTACCTTCTATTAAAACGACTCTTATCTTGATTTATGCTATGTCAGGTTATTCACAAATTCAAGAGGTGAGAAATATCATTCATTGATGCCTTCCTGCAATAGATAATAATTACTATGGTACAATCATGTCTATTGTTGGAAGTATTTTAAGAATTAAAATTATAATTACCTATTTGAAAATTAATATTTTATCACACAACGTGAGCTATGTAGGACGTAGGTGTATCTAAATACAAATTATGTGTTTACATAAATTTCTGAAATGGTTTTCAAATTATGGACGTTTTATTACTAATAAGTTGCTAGAGGAAACGTAACAAATATGTTGGTTTAATACCCGCTATAATAACTAACCGCTATAATTTAATTATTAAGTCAATTCGTTTGTATTGCGTTGCTATCTAATATTTGAAAACTCTTAAGGTAATACTCGATATTTATTCTAAAAATATATATAAAATATTTTTTAATGTGTGATCTTTTAATTTTAAATGCGCCCAAATTCTATATTTTTGACATGTTGGTTCTAAAAGTTGGTATATTTATGCTAGTCATATTATTCTGACTTTAGTACAAATCATATGCTGAAGTGTACATTTGTACATATTATGTATTATGCTAAGATCATTATAATATAAAACGAGTTGGTTTTGGCCAACGCTAAACTCTAAACTAACAAGTCAGCATTTTCATGAAATGAGTTTGTTCAATATTTTTTTTATTTAAATATTTTAATATGAAAACTTGATAATTCTTAAATGCCATTTTATAAACGTGATGAGCCTTTTTACCAATTTGAAAATAAATATTTCAAATATTAAGATTCCTGAGCTTGGGGTCACTAAAAAAATAAAATATTTGACGTTTAAAAAAATTGAGAAACACTATTCAGGTATCGCCCAAAATTTAATGGGGTCTAAGCGAGTATTAGATATACATGTTTGCATAATTTGAAAATAATGGAATGAGTAAGTACTTGAGTTTATAATTGATAAAGTAAAATAAACACGCCGTACATAGCACACACACAGATACATTGTGATGAATCTTTCAGAATACAATCTCAGCATGATACTAGTTGATAATCTGCAATTAAAAAATACCCTTAAAAATTGCGAAATCATAACTCACCACTATATCCCCTTGGGTTAGTGAGGAGTAAAAATAACTATTTCATAATGGTCATATCATGAAACTACTTAATTTGTTGCATGTAACACATGAGATCTTACTGTCGATCTCATGGCGATAGTATGTATAGTTGAAGAATACGAGTACTTTCTTCTTCTTCGTTTCCTCAATGCTGAGGGTCGTGATCTATGGGGCCGCTAATGGACAGAACTAGTCGCCTCCAGTCCTCTCTGCCCTCCGCAGTTCGCACCGCCGAATAAAGGTCGTTCCTAGTCATCTCCTTAATTTGGTCACACCATCGCGCAGGATATCTGCCTCTACTTCTTTTGCCTGGTACACTTCCTGTGATAATACTTTTTTCCAGGTTACCTGGCTCTCTCCTGGCGATGTGACCAAAGAAGCTCAATACCCGGCGGCTGCATACTGTGGACAATCTTTCTTTTATCTAAATACGATCTAATACGAGTACATACTAAACTATAAACCCTTAAATACAAATTATTGGATATTTTAAGATATTTTGTTTTAAATAAAAAAAAAACATTAATTTTAAGTTAGGATAGTGTGGAGGTCAGTCTTTTTTTCATACCCCGAATAGTTTGATGGTATGAATGTTTATTAGGAGATTGGGTATTATATACCAACACTTATGAGAGTCGCCGTAGATATTGTGTACCTACCTTTACTGTACGGCCATACAAATTAGGTACATGAAACGATGTTGTCACTAAATTCAATTTTTACAAATATTGTTAAAAAAGTTTGAGATGTACAACTATAATGTATCTACTTTTTATATAAAATTAAATTATCTAGTTGGGGTGTTTCGGCATTTATCGATATTTATAAACAATTCGAAATATAGGCAGTGAAGCACATAAATTTGTCATCATTATTTTTTTTTTATATTAAAATTCGAGAAAGTCTTCTTGTATAAATGCGGTTTAGAAAAAAAAGTGACCAATGTTTCAAGAATTAAATACGTCTATGGAATATTTCTGAAAATAATGCTCCACTTTCATGACAAAAATGTTGAAATTTTTTGCGTGCACCTACACAAATAATAAGTAATTCGTGTATTGAGTACCTATGGAATAAGCAGTCAGAATGTTTTGAAATTATGCGCAATTATCTAACACAATTGCCCCGATTTTGAACAGCGAAAAAAAAAATACCCAGTTCATTGGCCTATCTTGGCATAATTTTTAATTAAAATTACCTTGAAATAATTTCCAACTCAGGTTGAGCCAGTCTCGAAATTTGATTAATTTGAATATTTTGAAGCATTTAAATATAATTAAGATAAAAAGCCATAACAATTTTAAACGGGTTTGGTACGGAAAAAACGCGAGCAGCGATGGTATCTATGTAGAAATATATTTTTTTTTACTATGCAAGTTTATCAATGGTTTTTGTGGCGAAAGAGTATGAACAGCTCCCGCATTGCTAATGAAATCAATATAATATGAAGGGAATTCAATTTTACATTGAATAAGATTAATCCATATTTTCACCTACACACACGTATCTACATAATAATGTTGGAATCCATAGGGTAGGCAGAGAAAACCATCGAAAGTTCATATATAAATGTAAAATGCACTATTACAAACAACATAATAGACAATTGAAAAAAGTGAAAAATAAGTACTTTTGTTGTTTTTTTTATCTCTAAATCAATCAATTTTTTCAACAAATAATTTATTTTTACAATTTTTGCTGTGTGTTAATGACTCATGATGAAATATTGTGTTTGGAAAGAGAGAAAGAAGGATGCATACGCTTGAATGCGTAGCGTATGTATGTACATTTACTTCTATTATATGTAAACGTATATATATAAATAAACAACGCAATAGACAACAATATAAAACTAGATCACCTTAGCACAGGCTATGCCTAGTGAGGGGGCTAGTAACAAAGATACAAACAAAAAGGATAGCTTTAACTATGTAAGCAATGGTGAAATAATGAAATTATATTTATTGCAATGAAATAACTTATATTTACTTTGTATGTCTACTATGTATGAATAAGCTTATATTACCTTTAATTATTTTGTATCTTATATCTACTCTATGTTTTTGGATAGAAATAAATAAAAATAAATAATAAATAAATAAATATTGTTGTAGATTTTTCATGTTTTTGGTTTATCTTTTTCTATGTTTAGCGAAATTGGATAATACTTAGGAGTCATTCATATTATCATCATGGCATATCCCATAATGTGAGGATAACCAATGACAGGTGCACGGGGGTGCATTATTACCTTATAAAAGGAATCACAACACATGTGTGTATACTCACACACCAGTCTCGTCCCACCTTTAAAAAGCGCACTACATTCAGAATGGGTGGTTAACTTCATTGCTAAACTATTGTTGTTGATGCCTCTTTTATTTTCGATTACCCGGCACATACGGGCAGGGCCGGATAAACATGTTTTTGCGCCCAGAGCAATATATTTCAAACCGCCCCCCCCCCCCCCCCTTCCTTCTCAAATGTTTGGAATTTCAATATTATATTATGCAGTATATTATGCAATATTATACAGTAAAAATCAATATATCAATATAAACCAAAGAACAAAAATAAAATATAATTCTACCTATTCCTATTCATGTATGTAACGTATCCTGAGAAGTAGGCATTTTAAACTAAAACCTTAGGTCTTACAATTTTTAAAATATTGGATCATCACATAAACCGTTTAAAGTTAAATATAATTTAAAAGTCCTTTTAACTATCTCAAGTATTATGTAAATAAACTAAACTTAATAACTAATGTTAACACTAAAAATATCATAAAAACTATTTTTAATTAAAAAAAACTCAATATAATTATCAAATTCCAGTAAAAATTTAAAATCACACCAAACTTAAAATAAAAAAAACAAATCGCGATTCTAATTAACACAAAACACTAAATAAGTTCTTGGTATAATAAATACCTACATAAATTAATATTAATAAAACGAGGTATGCCAATGAATTTTACACAAAACAGCACACGAAAACTCCCATTGATTTCGATACACTTTGCCGACTAGTATTCCATCTAGTTATAGGTATATATTAAAATCTATGGTCTATACTAGACTCGTAAAAAATATGGACACGTGTTAACATTTGACATCAGACAGAAGAGAGAGATAGAAACAATAATATATGAATAATTGAAAGAGTCAGGTGACGAGTCGGCGACCGAGATCGAGAAAATAAGTAAGTATGTCGCTAAAGTCGAAAGGGAAAACTTCACTGAAATTATCATAACATTTCTAAAGAACTTCGTTTCCCTTTTTTAGAAAACCTTGCTATTAGTTGCTGACAGGTTCCGCTTATTGAAACGGCTTATGTAGTTTCATTAACAAGCAATAAGAGTTCTTAGTATAATGTATAATTAAAGTTACTGTGGCGTGTAGCATCTGGAATGTTTTCAAACACGCCGCTATCATCTCATATGAAATTCATTATCAAGCGCCCGGGCGATTTCAGATAGGGGGGCGCTGGCTTCATTATGTAGATAATTTAACACTTTAGCAAGTAAATTATTAGAATGATTATTTTGTGTGTGTGTGTGTGTGTGTGTGTGTGTGTGAATCGACTATATATGTTTACGAATAACACGGTAATAGACGGACAAGATATTAACACCGCAGAATTTTATCATACACACCATCACGCCGTGTCCCTTTCGGGGAAGGCAGAGAGAACCGAGTGCCATACCTGGGGAATTTTTGATTTATATAATTAACATTTTAGGATTTTAAGCGCCCTTTTTAGACAAGCGCCCTGATTTCTTGTTCCGGGTTGTTCTATGATTTATCCGGCCCTGCATACGGGATACTCGAAAACAATAATAGAGAAGAGTGGAATAACTATTCTAAGCCGGTGCCCCACAGGTACATATTAAGAGAAAAAGGTCATTTTCTCACTCTATACCAAAAGTCATAATATGATTTCTTGTATATTTGAAGTGAAATAAGTATGAATAAATAATTTATCGTCAATGTTTCTCACAAACGGTTTGAGTAGATATATTTTATTTTTATTGAAAACATTTATAATTCATTCATTCTCTTTTTTTCGTAGGTAGGGTCAAAAATAAAATTATTGATGTTTAACTTCAAATTCTCAAATATAAATGAAATTCTTATAGTTAATACAGTTGGTAAGCCGTTTGGTTTCTGTGCGGGCGTCCTGGGTTCGATTCCCAGCAGAGGATAAATTTATTTAAATTTATTTCTCACGCAAATATTGCTTTTCTGGGCTGGAAACACTGGTTTGTTGGAAGAAATTGTCATACGGCAATAAACTCGCCACTTGCGAAGGGTGCAAGGAAGTGTTTATTATTATTATTATATTTGATATAATCCAAAATTTAAAATAACATATTCACTTTCAATGAGTTAAGAATCTCTCGAGTTGTATAAAAATAAATCTTACTTTGCTTTATTGAAAGATATCAAAATTAATTAAGTTTTTATTGTACTTGTCTTTCTCTGGGCTGAAAACTCTGGTTAGTTGAAAGAAATTGCCATATGTCAATAAAATCTCCCTCTGCTCAGGGTGCAAGGAAGTATTCATAGTTATTTATTTATTTATTTGTTTATTTGTTTATTTGTTTATTTATTTATTTATTTATTTGTTTATTTGTTTATTTATTTATTTATTTATATTAATGAATGAATTAATTAATTAATTAATTTTTTTATTTATTTATATTTATTTTTAATTCATTTATTTATTTAATAATTAATTAATTAATTTATTTATTTATTTATTTATTTATTTATTTATTTATTTATTTATTTATTTATTTATTTATTTATTTATTTATTTATTTATTTATTTATTTATTTATTTATTTATTTATTTATTTATTTATTTATTTATTTATTTATTTATTTATTTATTTATTTATTTATTTATTTATTTATTTATTTAATTATTTATTTATTTAATTATTTAATTATTTTATTTCTTAATTTGTGAAATTCTTATTCAACAAGCATATAAAATCTGACTTATTTTGTTTTACTTTGGATAAAGATACAGATAGAATATTTTCGGAAACTTAATAAATAAAAATATGCTGTCTATAATTTAGTCAAAGTATAGGTATGTCTTATACATAGTCGTTTGTTAGCATTTGTGTTGGTTCCATAGTTGCTTTTTATAAGTATGTTTAGACACTGGGACTCAGATATACATACACTATTATGTAAATTAATATTTGACTTCCTTTGACTTGGCAGGAGGAACGAGACTAATATTTACATAATGACCACAGATGTACATAAATCATCACATTAATTTGATGAACATTAAAATTTATTGTCTTGGCTAATTGATTAATGGAATTTCAATTGCCTAAATGTACAAGATTAATTACTGATGTTATATTATTATATTTTGTGGATTGTTTTTTAATTGATGCTACATACATACTACCACGCAGCTTTTTGCATTGAAGCGACGTAAGGGCGCCTACAATACTGAATTGTTTGGGTGTATTATTTGCGTCTTGTATAAAACACTTCATTTATAATGTTTGGGTAGGTACCCACTGTAAATAATGATATTTATTTAATAATTATTAATACTGTAAATAATGCAAATTTAATAACATATAATGTACCTACTTTGGATTTTGATGATGTAGACAGAGGTAGAATATATTATACTTAGAGCTCCATGGTTATGTATTTTTTTATTTATTGATTTTTATAACAAAAAAAAGTTCAATATACAATATATCTTAAAACTAACAATCATATATATACTAAACGTATTTATCCACTGAAAGAGTAAGTCTCGTGTTCAGTGGAGAAATAGCGTAACATAAAATTATGTGAAAACAAATTTAATTCTACTAAATATTATACACATTGTATATTTTTAGAGAATAAAGATTGAATATACATTTTTTTTAAATTGTCGTACGGTTTGGATTTTCTTATATTTAAGGGAATATTGTTAAAGTAGATATTTAATTCCTTTATAGGAATAGTGATGTTCCATGGTAGTTGTATTGCATTTAGGAACTGCAATTTTTCCCTCTGAACGTGAACGAGAACTAATTTGATTTATATGTTCATTATTGCTGATATAAAAATCACACGAAATTAATAATTCTAAGAATTTTTATTTCTCTTAATTGGACGCTGTTTCTTTTCGAAAAGGCCTTTTAATAATATGCAGATCCTAGGTCTTACGTTACCTCGAATCCTTGAAAAGTATCATATTTACCCTTGTGTATCAATAGAAGAACCATAAGAACTGTCAAATAATTGACAGTTTTCAGCGACCTTGAAGTGATCTGGAATCATTAAACGGCACTATCATTTATTGTTACAAGATTTAATATTGAAAACGAACTTTTTATTCCTTATTAAGTCGTGTGTCAAAATAATTTATTTTATATAAGTATACGTCACACGTTCCAAAAGAAACAGGGACGCAACTACAGATTTCGGTGCCTGGTGCTCTAAAATTTAATATTTTTTATTTATTTATTTACATAAAACCTACGTACAATTAATACGATATTACTTAACTTAAATATTACAATGGACTGTATTACCTCATTAAGTGAATTTGTCATCATTTGTTTTATTATTATTTGTCTCGTTATTGTTTCGAAAACAAAACTTTTTCATGAGAGAACCACCAGACCATGCGGATTAAACCGTTCAATTGACTGCCCAACTACCCCCTCAACAAGAATCCTTGTATT
This sequence comes from Molanna angustata, assembly GCA_963576475.1. Lineage (NCBI taxonomy): Eukaryota > Metazoa > Arthropoda > Insecta > Trichoptera > Molannidae > Molanna > Molanna angustata. The sequence continues at coordinate 19,225,747 of OY754970.1, forward strand.
ACCTTCCTTTTCTCTTTTTTCATCATGTATTAAGTCATTTGATTTGTTTGTGACGGTGGACTATCCTGGGAAGAGGAGGTCTAACTATCCTTCTCTTTGCAGGTCTTCAGGGTAGTCTTCTGCTGTTGGGTATTTCTGTCTTAACAATTTTGACAATCCTACTGTCGGTCGGCCATGAGTTCGACATAGTCTTTTCAGAAGCGTCTCCTGTTAAGTTTCCATATATTGCTATATCCTCGACGCGTATTTACTTTTCCGTATTGATTAGGAGGCAACTACTGCCTCGAATCAGGCACTAATTGTTGTCACATATGCACTTAAAAACTCGTGTTGAATTCAAGGCACGTGTCCTCCAAATGCACACGGTTTAACAACGCAAACTTTTCCTGTTAATACGTGTTCAATTCACAAGGCACGCGTCTTTCAATCGTTCACAGGTATATAAATTTTACCATGCGTATTGATTGAGCGTTACAAGGCTGTGTTAGAGGCATTTTTAGCCCGCGTAGGTAACTCCCGCGCATTATGTTGAGAAAACGTATGACATTCGACAGGTGAATTTATTCGCAAAGTTTAATGCGGCATGTCAAGGTGGTGGTAAGTTCTGTGTAATAACAAAAAAACGACGCGTACACACATTCGTTCGTTTTACAGATTATTTTTTTATTATTTTATTTTACATTAGGTACCCAATTCTCGGGCAACCTAAAGGTACTTTGTCAAATATTAATTTAATACCCACCCAATAACAAGTTGCCACATTCTGGAGACTTGCGATATTAATCGTCTCACAGATCCAGACTGAAAACACAATTAAAAACTGTGTCTCCACCGGAAATCGAACCCGGTGGAGACACAGTAACACAATTACGATTATAGTTATGAATGACAGCTCATGACACGTAACTTTCACTTTACATTCTGTGATACGTAAAGATTAGCGAGACTTATCGCAAAATATTACTCGTGAATGGGAATAAGGGTACAGTTACTTTACCGTTCATTAATGCATAAATAAGTAAATAATTAAAAAAAAACTAGTCAATACATAAATAAATAAATAAACAAGCAATTAAATCTACAAATAAAATATATATAATAAATAAATAAATAAATCAATATTTTTTCTTTGGGTTATCTCTATTGTATCCTGACCATTGATCCGTTAGTTCATTCCGTTAGAACGTTCGAAACTTCAGCCACATACAGGAGGCATAGTTTCTGAATAACAGACCAACTATGTCTTCTAAACGAAGAAGAAGATTTTTTGTGCCTGGTGCAACTGCTTAATTTGAATCTATGTTGATTTCAGCCCTGACATATATAATATTTAGTGTCTGTAGATAGTTATATTAAATAATAATGCCCGGTTTCCATAATAAACCGATATCCATAAAATTCATTATGATAAGTAAGGCGTAATGAAGAGATGTTAAAAAATAGCCTGGGGGCTCTTTCTTACACTCTGCCACTGTTCAGATACTAAACATAGTAATCATTTGTTGGTAGGTAGCTACTTATTGCATTATAGGTATACGCATACCTACCTATATATTGTAATCTTAAATTGTTTATCTGAATCAATATTTATTTATTTATTTCCGGAATAATAAGTAATAGGTAACTTCCCACTTGATAATAATAAACTCATCTTTGCAGCCAATAAATACAAGTAGCGTTTTAATATCAAATGAGATTTTTTGTCAATTTACCAAAATTTCCAGTCCAGCCCCCCTAGACAACGTGTCATTTAGCTCAAAAAAAGAAACAAGAAAATATAACTCAGTGTATGGAAGTGACAGTTATCATGTGACTGGCAACTGTCACTTTTATAAATAGAGTTATCTTTTCTTGAGCTAAATGACACGTTGTCTAGGGGGGCAGCCGGGCAGAGATGCAAGATTTGCGTGAGCAATACTTATGTATATGTAAATATAAATATACATTAAAAGCATCCAAGAACAAGTTACTATATTCTGGAGGCAAATGATGATGTAGATACCTACATACATGTACCTAGTTTATAATTCCAGAAAACACATAAAATAAAACGTTGTTTTGTCAACAAGCTTTTTTTTATTTTCGAGCTACGTACATACTTATTAAATTAATATATACCTAGTTAATATCATAAGTAGGTTTTCTTTTCATATTAAATATAGTTATGTAAATAATTGAGAGGTAAGCGTTAATGTAATGTTTCGAAACATTTATTTAAGGTTAATTTACATTTACACATACCTACATTGTAGGAATTATATTTTGTTGCTTTTATTACTCGAATAATGTTGTTAGCCAGTTAAAAGCCGTTTTTATAATTTCACCCCTCACATTAGTTAATTTCTTGTTTCGTAATATTATATTGAAAACTTAAGTTATTATGTGCGAACAATATATTAATTTTATTATATACATTTTTATCTACATTTTATACTATATATAAAGTTTTGATAAAATAAATTAATTTTAGGTTGTAGGTACAATGAATATATTTATTTAAGAACCAGTATTCTGTAGATAGACTCTTTTATATTTAAAACATGTACATTCGGATATTAAAACATTTATTAAATAAATATTCTCAGTAAAAGACTCAAAATTTATTAAATGTATATATAAAACAATATATAAAAACGACAGACAGAGATAAAAAACGAAAAAAAAGAATTACAAAAATTTATAATAAAAGTAGGTATTCGAATTGAGATAAGAAATGAAAAATGATTGATTTGAATACTATAAAAAATAATATTGAATCTTTATTTATTAAATCTTTAAAATAAAAACTTTTTCCCGCTATAGAGAGATATTACTGTTTATTATATTTTATATTTAACTAAACGATATAGTAATTTATTAATTTATTCTTAGGATAGTTTGTCATAGTTGGGATAAATTTGAATAATGAGATGAGATGTTCATTACCTATTTATATTTATAATATAGGTACGTATTGCCTGTTGCTTATTACCCCGCATCCCTCATATGCTCCTTCCTACCCCTCCTAGTGCGGCTTTTCCTCTCTAACACGACTTTAATGGTACACTTGACTTATCTTTATTGCTTCCTCAACATCAATTTATCGTTTCATTTACGCCTATCCTCATGATACTTATAATAGCTGCAATCAAAGATGCACACACACTGTACCTGAGAATCTCTCAAAGTCTTCAAAGAAGACCTTATCAAGTGTCAGGTTTTTACGGAAATTGATCCAATTACATAATAAACACAAAAAACCAACGGTTTTTCATACATATTCATTATATACCTACGTGATAGAGACGGAAATCCAGTAAATAGAGAAATTATATGACATTACATATTAATTATAATATTTTTTTAGCTTACTTTGTTGTACTATTCATATTATTTATACCTTGATCAAGTTATTCAACCAGATTTAAGTTATATAACTACTGTCCCGGATCCCTAAAAATCCCGAGTTTCATTCCTGGCAGAGACACAGCTTTCAATTGTGTTTTTAGTCTGGATCTGTGAGACGACAAGTCTCAGAATGTGGCAACTTGTTTTTGGGTGCGTGTTTGTTTAATATTTGACAGAGTACTTATAAGTGTTAGTAAAATAACTACCAAATGAAAATAAAATAACTACCTTATAAATATAAAATAACTTCCATATCTATTTTTGTTATCCTCTTTGTGAATCTATATATGGATGGTCTTTATCATTATTGTTCACCATTCTGACGATGCTCATCATAGAGCGATACCGGTGAATGGGAGTCGCGTTTGCGAAAAATTTAAGTAGAACGTAAAATTAAATATAATTTTTTCATAGTTTTAATTAACTAAGATACCTTAAAAAATAGTATATTAACAAAATAAAAATAAAATAACAAGGTACCGTATAAAAATTAAATAATTGCTATATAAAAATAAAATAAATAGCGAATAAAAATAAATTAACTACCATATAAAAATACAATAACTACAAAAAACATAAAATATCTATGTACCAAATATAATTGATAAAAAAACTACCAAATAAAAATAAAATAACTATAAAAAAAATCTCTAGGTATCAAATAAAAATTAAATAACTAGCATATGAAAATAAAATAACTACCAAATATGTAAAAATAAAATTACGACCGAAGGTTGCAATAAAACTCGAACACGAGATTTGATCTCAACTGAGGGATGAATAGATATTAAATAATTTAATTTTAAGATACTGTTTATAATTCTTTTTATCATTAATGTATAATTGTTAAAATAAAAAAAAAAAAAAAAAAAAAAAAAACTTATTTTTGAATAAACCATTTTTTGTAGGTTCAGTCTTCTACTATGACAGTAATGGTGAATACAAAAAGAACACAATTAGGTACCTACCATACAAAACAAATACCGAATGTAATTATTTTATACGTTTTGATAATTTGTTGGAGTAGATAGGTTAAAATGGTATAAAGATTTCTTTGTAATGTAATAACAGTGGTTAGTGTAATAGCTTGGAGTTGCCATAACCTAACCGCAAAGCACACGGCTCTACAGCCACAAAATATATAACTAAAGTATTGCTATCGTGTTCGTGCTGTACCTAATTGACATGACACATTCAGCACATCAACAGCACGATCATTTGGAAACGAGTGAGTTGTAGCAGACGCTAAACTCTACACTACACAGTTAGCATGCTTACCCTTTTTTCTACTTGATAGGTTGGCAATCGCTGAATCCACTTTAACTAAGCGCATTTCTTTTGTATACATTTTTCGGCCTTCATGAGCGAAAGGTCCCGGGTTCGATTCCCGGTGGAGACACAGTTTTTTAATTGTGTTTTCAATCTGTGAAACGATAAATATCGTAAGTCTCCAGAATGTGGTAACTTCTTATTGGGTGCATGTTAAATTAATATTTGACATAGTAGGTACCTACCTGTTGGTTTTACCCGAGAAGAAATATTAAATAAATAAATAAAGTAATATGCCTAGTGAGGGGGCTAGTAACAAAGATAGGTACAAACAAAAAGAGATAGCTTTAACTATGTAAGCACCAGTGAAATAGTAAAATTATATTTATTGAAATGAAATAACTTATATTTACTTTGTATGTCTACTATGTATGAATAAGCTTATATTACTTTCAATTATTTTTTATATTATATCTGTTTTTGGATAGAAATAAATAAAAATAAAAAATAAAAATTAAAAAAACTCAATTTTCCAGAACGTGAGAGCATTTTTAATGTTTTAACCGATAAACAAATAAACGGGCGTCTATGAAAAAATAATTACACAAAGGTATGATATCAACATGTTCGATTAATTTCTTAATTTATGATACGCCACACACACAAAAAACATGAGGAATTGATGTAAAAAAGTATGCTTATTCTTCACATTTCCATAATTAGTAGGTACTCGTTGATAAGATTCAAAAATTTCAAATATTTAACTAAGCTATGATTATTACAATTATTGATTTGAACTTAATGAAAACGGTGTAAAAAAAATAATAAAATCAACAAACTTAATAAACTAAATAAACTTAATAAAATTAATGAACTTAATAAACTTTATAAACATAATAAACATAACAAATTTAATAAATTAATAAACTTAATAAAATTAATGAACTTAATAAACATAATAAACTTAATAAACTTTATAAACTTAATAAACTTAATAAACTTAATAAACTTAATAAACTTAATAAACTTAATAAACTTAATAAACTTAATAAACTTAATAAACTTAATAAAGTTAAAAAACTTAATAAACTTAATAAACTTAATAAACTTTATAAACTTAATAAACTCAATAAACTTAATAAACTTAATAAACGTACTTCTTTTCCAAAAACGGTGTTATCAATTCGATGTATTTTTTTATACATGTTCAGCGATAGCTTTTTTGTCCGTTTTCAATTATTCTTTTCATTAGAAAGGGGGACTCTTCCGATAGGTATTTTAATGTTCCAGAGATGATCATGCATGTAAGTTTCATCGAGTTCTGATGAGAAAAAAACATCAATCTCTTCAATTTGCAAAGGCGTCTGCAATCTGTATAGCACGTATTGTGTAGGCGAATTGTATGAAAGATAATAAATTACTAAATATATACATCATACATACATACCATCACGCTATATCCCTATTGGGGTTAGCATACACATTCATTTTGAATTCAGTTTTATTCTTATAAAAGATTAATTAAAATTTGGTATCTGCAAAATCGCTCTTTTTGAATAAAATATATGAGAATATTTTTCTTAAATGTTTAAATTACAAATCGATAAAGCAATATCTGTTGAAATAATGAATAAATTTATCTGGTCTATAATATATTGATGTACACATACCTGCATTAACATGAACCAGCCCGTATAGTTAATAAATCTAGAATTATCCATCAATCATGGCGTTATTAGTGTCAAAAAAAAAACAATTTGAAGGAAAGGTGTATCATAGGTGTAACAATAGATGATTCGGGTAAATATAAATGGTATGTGGGCAGATGTGCATAATACCTACATTATTACGTACAATTATTATCATAACACTGAAATGAGCATAATAAAATAATGTATTATCAATCTTATGTTAAATATAGGTAAATACCAAGATGTGAACGATATTGCTTTTTATGATCATCGATAGTGTGACATATTTCCTGTAATTTTGAACTTATTTATAATCGATTGATTGATTAATGCATATAGTAAGTATGTACCTAGTACCTATAAGTGAAATATAATAAAATTGTGGCAGTATCCAGCTAGATTTGTAAACGATTGTAAGATCATTTCACAATATGAAACAAGAGCTTGGAGGAAACTAAATTGAGTATTTTAAAATTGTATTATTATTATCTACTTAAATGGCTCTTGTAACCTTAAATGGAGGAACATTGGCCAGAGTAAAATCGTACATTTGTTGAGTTTGTATATTAAAATGAACAACAAATTATAATATAGGTTAAATACAAAAAAATATATTAATTAATAATTAAATTAAAAATTAAAGCGTTGGGAAAAGAAGTTTGTTTTAAAATGGGAAGTAGTACTTGAAATTAATTAAGGCTAAATAATGAGGCGATGTTATGAGGAGGAAATATTTTGAATTTAATCAAGTGTGTTGATGATATTGGGAACACAGATGTAGGGCAATTGAAAAATATGTGATCCAAGCTGCCTTCTCATTGGCCACATTGACAAAAATATGAGTTCTTAATCCCCAACCTTGCTAGAGAAGGGGAACAACAGTATCCGAATCTCAATCTGCATATGAAGGAAGTTTCATGTCTATTACAACGAAATTTGGAAAACATTGGTTTGATGGGGATTCATTTTTGAATCGATGCATAGGTATCTTGTACCTAATGAAATTGAAGATAAATTATATATAATGTATATTCCATTTTTTCGACATAGAAGAATGAGCAAGAGGAAGGATGTTTTGAATCAAATTAGATTTATATCTGTGAGAATAACAAATCTACCTAAATTATCAGCTCTCTCATTTCCAATAACCCCGGAATCTAGGCAAAAGCGATATCGAGGTCATTTTTAAAAATTATATATTATATGACATGTTTTGTAGATACATAATTTATAGAGCCGCCAATATAAGCAATACTATACGGCATATAAAAAGTAATAAAAAATATAAAAACTTTGGTCATATTTATTCGTGTTCCTGAGGATGGAATAGTACCTACAGTTCGAAAACGTTTTAACTATTATAATTGTGAAGTGGAATAAACTTGGTTTTTATTATTGATATTTATTATTTTGTTAATAAAATCTTATTATTTATTAATTTAAAAAAAATGCTGTGAAGCACCGTTTCAGAATAATGCTTCCTCTTTTTTCTATTATCATCGTTTTTGGGTGTCCCGGTTTTAATAGAAAATACAACTGGCAAAATAACGTTTTTTTAGATGAGACGCATGTGACATGATTTATTTTATAAGGTATGTAATGCACACCAGCACATCTGTTGCTGGTTTTCCCACACTATGGAATATGTCTTGATGGTATGGATGGTTGTCATAACATAGAACGTATCGATACTTATTTCAGGAACAAATTTATTTTATACCTACCTAAGGAATAACCACCTCAATAAGGAATGGAAAAAACACAAAATATTTCACGTGTAATGCTAGTCTGGTTAGCGTGCTGGGTTAGTAATCCAGTAGTCGCGAGTTCGAATCCTGTCACGACCGATTTCATTCACCCATAGTACAAGCATTCATGCTTAGTTTAGGTTATTTATTTATTTATTACTTCTCGGGCAACTAACAGGTTATACGTCAAATATTAGGTAATTTAACAATCACACAATAACAAATTTCCTCATTCTGGAGACTTACTATAGGTATTAATCGTCTCACAGATCCAGACTGAAAACTTCTTCTTCTTCGATGGCCTTACGGCCCATAATATCGAGCCTTGGCCTCCATGAGTCTTCGCCTCCAACCTCTCCTGTCTCCCGCCTCGGCCTTCCAATCCGTTGCCTGGAGCAGTTCGGCAGCATCCCTCCTAACTTCGTCTTTCCACCGTAGCCTTGGCCTCCCGACCCTTCTTCCACCTGGGTGCCCTTCCAGGATCCTTTTTGGTGCCCGTGATGACGGCATTCTCTGCAAATGTCCGGCCCATCTTAGCCTGTTCAGTCTGGCATGTACTTACAGGTATTCCGGGTGTCTTGTAGATGTTGTACAGGATCCAGACTGAAAACACTATTATAAACTGTGTCTCCGCCGGGAAGCGAACCCAGGACCCTTGGATCAGCAGTCACATACCTAACCAACTGTTGGTATATGTGACTACTTGTTTCCAGGACATTCATTCTTTTTATAACAAAAAAACATTGTAGGTACCTACATAGTTCGAACCGAGCGTCTTTTTCAACTCCCCATAAATTTAATTTTCTGACCTAACTTTCTATGATTCAGTTCAGTCAGGTAGGTACTTAATATATTTATTGGATATGTAACTTTAGCTATACGCAATGACGTGTCATACATGGATACTGTAATAAACATTTGAATTTTGTATCACGATCTCACCGTCCGAAAGTTGTTTAATTTACCTACTTAGTAGGGAATGATCTATAAAGGTCTTTCAACACTTCTGTTCTTAATATCCCGATGATTACAGGTCGAATGGTGATGTATCTACCTACCAATGGTTTAGTAGTGTAGTAGAGAATTGAGCATGTTTGCACATGCGCACACATGCCCAACACTTGCCATCGTGATTACATAGAAATTACCCTGAAATGGGCGCTACGTGATTTCAATTTGCATTCTTCACCGAGTGTGAACAGGGGTCAAGGCTCATATTGAAGTTATAATGTGAAAATTTTCAGGTTCAAATCGTATAACTAACTATTATATTATTTTTTTTTCGGTCGGCCGGTGAAATATCTATATCAGTAATGATACGTCATTGGGAATAGTTAAAATGCTTGTAGAACTCGATATTCAGAACAATTTTTCAATAAATATCCAATCATCAAAGATACACTCATGACCATATCTACGAGGCCTCTAATTAGTAATAAGCCTACATAAAAATGAATAAATAAAGAAATAATGCTGACCGCCTTGGTAAAGTTTGGTTTAAAGCTGGTTGGTTCTAAGCGGGCGTCTGGGGTTCGATCTCCAGCAGAGGAGATATTTATTTAAATAAATACATCACGCAAATATTGCTTCTCTGCCCCCCTAGACAACGTGTCATTTAGCTCAAGAAAAGATAACTCAATATATGGAAGTGACAGTTGTCACGTGACTGGCTTTTCTTGTTTCTTTTCTTGAGCTAAATGACACGTTGTCAAGGGGGGATGGTCTGAAAACACTGGTTACACGCTAATTTGATCTCACCTCAAATTAAAACATTCAGAATGGGTGGTGAATCTCATTGCTGAACTTTGTGAGACATTATTTTGCCTCTTGTACCTTTTTTCGAATACGCGGTTCTTGCGACATAGGTAGCCGAAAACGACGATAGTAAAAAAGAGTGGAAACACTATTCATCAGTGATCAGTTATTTATCAGTCGCTGCTAATTGGAGTGGTAGAGCTTAGCCGGACACAAAAAAGAAGAAGACTATTCCAAACCGTTGTCATGCACACAGCAATAATCTTACTATGGATAATATTTTACCCGATTAAAAATCAATTCTATTTTGCCTTGAATATTGTCCATATCATATTGTATTTAGGTGTTAGGTATATATAATTCATATAGGTATCATACAACAATAGGAGGATTAAGGAACTAATGTTAGTCTGGTACCTATATATAGGTATAGGTATATTAAGTTGGTACCTAGTGACCCTGTGAGAGAGAAAGAGAGTATGGGTCCGTCTCGTGAAATTTACTGGCCCTAATTACAGGGTTGGGGCATTTAATTACACGGGCCCGGGGCACACATTCACCATCCCCCACCCCTCTAACCCCGGTCCCTACCGACACAACTATACGGGAACCTAACCTAAAAAACGGAAGATGCTCAAACATACGGCTATTTTGGAATCAAATTTATATAATATCATCATAGAATTATAATATACAATTCTGTATATTATAATTCTATGAATATCATATAATCAAATTTATTTACATAACATAATATTAATGTCTTTTTATTATTTGAATGGTCAGGAGACGTTGATTGTACCTACCTAATTATGCACAATAGACATGCGGGAGATAATTTTATAACTGGATTTTGTTGGATTTGCAAAGGAAACACAGAATGGCGTGTCGGACACCTTTTTTATTAATTTTCATACAACCATTTTTTCAAAACAACTGAATAACAATATAAAATTACAGAGAGGCCAAAATGACAGTCCTAATTTTTAAAAACTGATTACAACAAAAAAGTATAGACAAAATCAAATGTTATAAAACCATAGATAATCATACGAAATTTAACATACACCCGCCCGTTGACATAATAATGTCAACATAGGAATCTCTATTAAAATTATACAAGTCAAAAATTAAATGAACAACATTGGTTTATTAGATTTAATACATGAAGCAGATTTATAACTTCTTAAATGCAATAGAATTCTATCTATCCTACAAGAAAGACACAAATAATATTAAATACCGACATGTTATTTCACATAATTTACTCTAATAAAACAATTGCACAGAAAAATGAATCATTAACTAGTCGTGAGTAGACTCAGTACCTATTCCTATTAAAATAAGTCATACATATACCTACTAAAAAAGACATAAGACATTATAATTCAAAGTGTACAAATATTTTATAAATTTATTTCAAAGATTTCAATACAGAGACAGAAACTTATTAGTTGACCTAATTAGGTATGGTTTGAAACCTTGTCTAATAACGAAAAATCAAGTAGGGTAAAAACTTACAGAGGTTGTCTGTAGATGTCTCTGGTGACATCTGTTTGTTTTATTGAATTTCAATACAAAAAACAATTATATTAATGCAAACTTATGATAAATACAAATAGAATAATAAGTTTATATATATATTCCTTTTAAAGTGTTAATAAATTGAGGATTATTCTGGCTTTAAAATTGATATTTAAAATATAATGTTGACTTAAAGAATGCCTTAATATTTATAGATTTGTACTCAACAATTGTAAATGTGAATGATTGTTTCAAACATGAATATTTAATTAACCACAACTGATAGCACTAAAATAATGTTATTGGAGCACTGGAGATTCTATTTTTTTTGTTTCATGTTTTTTTTGTGTTGTTCAGTGTTCTGTTGGTGTCTCTGTATATTAAATAAATAAATATATTGACTCAATGTTGTTTTAGTGATTTCCCGTTTCTCCTATAATATTAACAAATTCGTCTCTATTGAGATATTTATTTGTCAAAAATGTACAGCACACTGGCAGGCTTATTGCCATTATGCAGTTTCATCCAACCAACCAGATTACAAAATAATTTGATTGAATTGTTTTAATGACTGTGTAAACATGAAAAATCTCTTTCAATATAGTCATAACACTAATTTGCGTGGCCATAGCTTAAAACTTGTGAAAAGTAGGTTCTCGACAAATCCACGAAAACATTTTCTTTCAAATAGAATGGTGAACACTTGGAATAAACTGCCCCAACATGTTTTGGATGCTGAAAATGTTAATACTTTCGAGAATAGACTGGACTTTTTTTGGACAGCAAAATATTTATGAAAAAATAATGAAATAAGACAGTTGATATACGCACATCAGCCTTTGCTGCCTGCCTATAAATAAAATAATAATAATAATTTTACGATTCTTCTTCTTCTTCGTTTAGTAGACCTAGTTGGACTGTTCTTCAGAAACTATGCCTCCTGGGATGACGATTTCCAACTATCCTTCCATCTCTTGGGTGGTCTTCCGGGTAGACGGCGGCGGCCAGAGGGGATTTCATTCGCCGCTATATACGCAAGTCTATCACCTATGTCTTCTTCTGGATGTACTACACCGAACGATGTCCTCTATTCCACATGTATTCCTTATTTGAACTTTATTAATCTCGGAGAGTTTTTCCAGTGATTGACCTTAGAACCATCATTTCCGTTGTCCTTAAGAAACTATTTACTTATTTATTTATTTTACGATTACAAATGAATATAATTTAAATCAATTAAGGGTAGAACCTAAATAAATTGCTTGGAATATATACTTATCAATAATGCAAGAATATGTATGTATTCATTTATATATTTTATAATGAAAAAAGTTTCTTTTTTTTGCAGATATTTGCAACACTTGTTTTTATTTTTTTTTCTAATTTTGATGGACAAAGATTTATTTCTTTCTTTCACAGATATTATTTATAAGTACATAGGTATCTATATATCTATTCACTGGTTTCAGCAAAAAACATGTAAAATTAGGCTATTATTTACTTGTGTACCTAAGTAGGTAGGTACTGTTGTGTACTTAAACTGTGAGAAATGTTTAAATTTATCAACCAAAATTCCATTTGAAAAATCGATATTCTTGAACTATAAACAAATTCAAGATTTAAAGCCAAGCAAATAAAAATTGATTGATTATTATTTTTATTTATTATATTTTATCCTTTTAGCATCCTTCATTGTTTAAGAATATTACAAACAAATTTATAAATACATAATAATATTTACTATGGTAAAATTGTACTTAAACGATTAAAACCTTGTGCTTGATGAGGGAATCATTTGATATTAGATACTAGGTACAATAAATACATAGTTATACAATGGCGAAAAAAGCTATGCACAAACAAAAAACAATTATACATAAAAAACAATAGAAAACGGGCAATTCGAAACAATTTTGTTCATATCTATACCATACATCAATATACATGCACCACGTTTAGATTGTGAAATGTTTTTTTCAGTCTTTGTTGAACCTTTTAAAATCATTTATCTGTTTTATTTCATCTGCGAGACAATTGAAATTCTTTATCCCATATAAATGTAATTGTTTTGCATTTGTCTAGTATAACATTTATGAATTTTAAAATCGCTTCGGAATCGTAGTGACATATTTGTTTCAAACTTTTGCAATAATCTATCTTTAAAAAATTGTAAAATTGACTTTTTTTGTAAATATCCTCTATTTTGACCACGGTTGTCACTAAACGGCGCTTTATAAATTGTCCTTATTATTATTATTATTATTATTTTAGGAACTTCTTCTTCCTGCACCCGAAATGCGAGTGATTTAACAGTTTAGGAACTTTGAATGTATCAAAAAGTGTTTTTGTAGGAAATAAACGTTTTTTATTTTTACCTTAATTATTATTTTCTGTACAACTTAAACCTGATATTGTCGTATGCTCCTCTCCTACCAACAATTCCATACATAATACCTACATAAAGCAAAGAATACACCGTCGCATTAAAAAAAACATTTTTTAGATTATTTTAAATTTAAGACATTTCTTAATTCATTCACAGTTTTAGAATAACTGGGTTCGCATTACACAATTAAATATGTATCTTTGGATAGTAATAAATATTTTAGCCTTAGTATTGTGTTTTATGAAAAGTGAAGTACCTAAAGTAAATGTGTTAAATAACTAAATAGTAAAAAATTTTTCTTCCTGCTTAAATTATTTAAGCTTTTTATTATTTTTATTCATTGTTTTTTGATAAGTTAATTAAGTTTTTTAATTAAATTAATGTTTCATGACATAAATACAGCAAAAAGACATATCTCAATAAATTATTGAAAACATAGAGACGAAACAGTGAGTGAGGTCACCTTTTTACAAGAAGGCACGTTTAGGTACTGATGATAGTTGCTGAAATAAAGTATAAAAATATTTGTGGATAATAACTGAAATATAATACAAAAATATTTGTGGATAATTACTGAAATAAAAAACAAAAATATTTGTGAAGTACAAAAATATTTGATAACAACAAATTTAGATAACAACTGAAAAAAGTACAAAAAGATTTGGATAATTACTGGTACAAACATATTTGTGGATAATATATTTTACAAAAAATATTTTCAAAAATATCTTTTTATTTATTAAAACATGTTGATAGAATACGGTAATTGAGATGACTAGTGAAATCGTATTTAAATTCCGTTATTGTTCACTACCCTTTTTAAATATAAAATATTTCCTCTTAGAAAAACAATTGTTTAGAAATTAAGTTAAATCAATATAATATATGTAGGTTGTAAGGTGAACGAGATATCGAACACAGGATCTTTGACACAAGAGTCAGCTATATGTAACGAAGACCTTAGTAGATGTGGAGAGTAACAAAATATCAAAAATCTATAAATACCTATAATTCTAAGAGGGAAGTAAGTTTGCACAATTTACGAAATGAAACCTGTGTCAACAAAAATCAATGCATCTGTTTTTATTTAATTAATTAAAAACTTTCAAACCCCACACTAAAGATATTTATTTGATAATATACCTACCTAATATTATATTGATATCCAATAGAAATATTAATATGACTTTTAACAATTATCGAATACAGTTTTTCTAATATTATTTTGAAAATCAAAAATGTGAAACATTCGAGCAATTATAAACAACAAATCATCAAAAATAAAATCTCAAAATGCCATAAATATTATTGCAATGTGCCTCAGAGGCATAGATAGGCTCTAATTTTGTGTCTTTAAATGGAAGACATCATTATGGTTTCTGTAACTCCTGATATTGCCCGGGGCCTCATTGAGAAGTATATTTTAGGATTCGGAATCAAATAAGAGCAATCCTCATCATCACCAATCATACCTTTGGGATTCTGTGGCGTTTATAATTCTAGGGTTTGAACCCCAACCCACCAATTATACCGAACATTTGGAATTATTGTGATTTGGATATTTTGCTAGTTGTGCCCATGTTACTCAATCATTCCCACTATCAACCCCTTTTTGTACATTTTTTTAAATCCACAGCAGTATAGACCAGCATCAAAAATACTGGTAAAAGAATTATGTAGGTATACCTTCCTGAAAATAATAGCTTTTCATTTAAAGAGTAATAGTCGTATTATGGAAGTTATTTGAGAAAAATATACACAACTATTTCTTACATTTTTCTTAAATAACTTTCGTAATCATATTATGACCCAAGAGCCAGCGACTGCAAGACTTATTAGTAAAGGTCAGACTTATGTCATAGTATTAAGCCTGATTTTAACTCCTCACTTACCCAAGGGGATATAGTGGGCAGTTATGATTTCGAAATTGTAAAGGCTATTTTTTATTGCAGATTATCAACTGGTATCATGCTGAGATTGTATTCTGAAAGTTTCATCACAATGTAGGTATCTGTGTGTGTGCTATGTAAGGCGTGTATATTTTACTTGATTGATTATAGACTTAAGTATTCATTCGATTCTTTTCAAATTTTGCATTTTGTATATTTGATACTCACTTAGATCCCACATTAGATTTTGAAGGATATCTGAATAGTGCTTCTCAATTTTTTTAACTACCAAATATTTCAAAGTGACCCCAAGCCCAGGAAACTTAAAATTTGAAAATTTTATTTTCAAATTGGTAAAATGGCACATCATTTTCATTAAATGGCATTGAAGAATCATCAAGTTTTCTTAACTAAAAATCAATCAATTGTTACTGAAATTCTGATCATGTTTAGGTTATTTTAAGTAAATAAATTTTTAGTAGGTATGTGTCGCTTTATTCAGGCAAATCAATTTAAAAACCAATAATTTCAAATTGATTCAGAAAAGTTATAATCTTACGAATGGCACATTCTGAATTTGTTTCGTAGAAGAATCGTGAGATATCCTCCTTTTCTTTGGCCAAGAAGGGTTGTTGATGGATAGTAGGTATATAATGAGTAATATAATGTAGGTATGTATACAAAATATAAGTATACCTTTTTACCAATGAGGGAATCATATTACCTTCCGTCTCATCCAGCTTTGATTAATGGATGGAACTGTTTTCATACAAATGTACAAAATAATATCTACCTATCTTTAAACTGTGTGAAAATGGCGGCCGCTTGTTAAGAGCTGCTTTCGCGCTATCATTTAAAATGTTTTTCTCATTTTGAGTGACCACTGGGATATTATTAAACACGAGATTTATTATACTTATGAATTATGGCGGTTCGAATGAGAGAAATATTTAAAAAGAATCATTCGTATAATTATCTACAATCTTCATATATTTTCAGGTAGTTAATAGATGCCTAATTATTAGTAGATAGGTACCTATATGAATCGTCAATCTTTCAATCATTGTTTACTTGTAAGAATTTCATCGTGTAAATTATATTCACCGTTTTTGATTCTTTATAATTTGCCTCATCAATATCTTTTTTTTTTCGTTTTAATAGGACACTGTAAAGATTATGTATATTAGACTAAACAAAATTAATATGATTTATATCTATCTACAAAAGTTCACGATTACAGGTTTGAAAAGATGCAAGTTTAATGAGAGATTTTATAGAAAATGTAGCTCACATCTCTTATTGGATTGTGCAAAGACGCAACTAACTGGAGAGACATGGTATTTTTAATCGGAATCTATAGTTATGAACGTTTACAAAAATACCTTTTATTCTGGTATATAGCGATGTCATGGTGTATATTGTAATGCGAAAAAGAATTCCTAATCGTGTAAAACTTCTCTCGTGTCAGCAATCAAACACTTTTCGACCAATATATACTTGGCAACGCCAATAGTCAATAGCTATCGTGAACCTACAACTATTATTTGTTCTTCTGCATTGTTTATCTCGAAACATCTTGCAATTTTTCGGGATGGTTTGCGCACACACGTGATCAAACCAACCATCTAAAAAACTCAAATTCGTTTTCTGTGTACCCAAGTGATTTTACAAGATGTTTTTCGAAAACTATAGGTACTTCGTTTGAAAATCTGGAGTGGATACTTATACACCTATAGTTTTTCCAGTATTTAATATAGACAAAAAATACAAAAATAAAGTATTGTTCTTGTTACTGTTACGTCAAATTTGTGTAGGTAGGTACTAAACGACCATTTTTTGATCTTTAGGTAAGTATAACAAACAATAGTTAGATAGGGACACGACATCTTCTACCGATTAACAAAATATGAGGTAGATATCTCCAATATCCATCTTCTACCCATTCCCAATAGAGTCATTCGTTTTACTCAATCTCAACACCCGTTCACAGTAAACCTTCAATATACACGAACCAGTCGCTCCTCGAACTCTTTTATTAACACAGCAGCCCGACTGTGGAACGATCTTCCAAATTCTGTGTTTCCACCTTCTTACAGCCCAGGTCTTTTTAAAACCCGAATCAATATCGTCCTGACCAGATTGCAATCCCTCCCCAACGCTAGGTAGTGCGCTTCTTCGGAGGAGTATAATGAACCCAAATCCTAATAGCTGATGTCCCCTACATAGCCACGTTAAAAAAATAATGACACATTATGACGACGTAAAAAAAACACGATTAGAATAAAGACAATATGAAATTGAGTTGTGTGCGTGGCTCTCAGTGGATGTACCTACCTAACCAACTGATTAGACTAGTTTAATTACTAAGATCGGGTGGTGGAGTTGAAGGTAGGTAGGTAGGTATGTATTTGCGTCGTTCAAAACACAAGAAAAATAAATAAAAGCAATATTCCCGGCGAAGTGAAACAAAAGCTCAATATATCAAGTTGTGTGGAGCTGGTCGGATGAAATATTACAATACGGACGTTTTAATCGCGATAATAATTATGATTTATAAAGACGGTTAGCGGCTACGGTAACCAAAGGTTACTGGATGGGATGCCGGCCCTTGGATATACTTACATACATACTATACTAGATCTTCATATCACGTACCACGTGTGTAGGTAATAAATAGCAAACCGTGGATATCCCAAACTAGAAAATCTCACTTATCTCTCCACCTATGGGACTAGGGGGGTTAAACAGTATAAGTTAACAATTGAACTAAGATTCTTGAAGTTTGGCAGTTAAACCATCGTTAAAAGCAATATAGTAGCACACACAAGTCGAATGATTTACCACTTTGCTAAAGTGGTCAATAATCTTATACATATAATAAGGTCTCAAAATTTGCAATAGTTTGCAACGAAACATAAAAGAAGCCAAAAATCTTGTCACCTTTCGTACGCTAGGTGCTGAATACATATGTAGTTAAAAACTATTAATGTTCTCCACATAATTTAACACAATGTTTTTATAATTAATTGTCATACTCTTACCATAATAATTTGTTCTAAAAAATAATTATTTTATAATTTTTTGTTTAAACTATGTAGATATATTATTTTTTACATAGTTATGTTTTTACGTCTAAATGAAGTTTACTATAAGTATTATTATTGTTATTAATAACCTTTGAATTAGAAATAAATACTTATTTTATGTATATTTTTTTTAATTTATCTAATGGAAAATATTTTTGTGCTACATAGGTAGGTACCTACCTAATATTGTAATATTATTGAATACTGCAGAAATGCGTTATTTAAAAAAATACTGTACTTTCAACCTCACTATTAAGGGGGCATATAAACCTAAACACCCCAAGTTTTTCAAATATGTTGAACAGTGTGTTTCTAAAAATAAATACCATAAGTAGTTTCAGCATTATATTATATATAATTTTGTTAAGTAGGTAAGAATACCTCTAGAAAAATAAATCTTTTATGTACTTAAAGAATGCATATAATCAAAGTGAATGTTTGTGGTAGTTTTTTCATTTTAAGTCAAATTTGTTCTTAAAATGTAAAAAAAATCGACAAATTTTTGGTTTCCAAGAATTTTAATCACGTATAAACCCTTTTTAATGCACGTGATATTTAACCCTTACATAAACGTAACTTCATATTTCAATAGGTAATTTTAGTAGGTACCTACATCATGTATTCTGTCACCAGATTCAGCGTTTATACACCCTCTTAAGAAATGACGTTAAAATGTTTAATCAAGTAATAATAAATTCTCAATAATTGAATAACCTTTTTCAATAAAATGACTTAGTCATTTTAATGAAATAGGTAGGTAGGTACTTATATTTTAGTTAGCGGTCAAAAACGTCATTAAACATGATTAATATAATATAATTGAAAATCTATTTAAAAATCATTTGTAGTAATCTGTGTAAAATTTTGTGTAAAATTCTCAGCAATATTTAAAAACCTATTGTTTATCAACAAACAACTAACTAACAGATACATACTATACGTCAAACACTGAATTAAATTCAACACTCTATATATTTATTCTATCAACTCAAATTCTCATCAAGTTGCCACATCTTTGAGGATTCTTAATGTTATCGTCTCTCAAATCCTACCTGAAAACAGAAAAACTGCAATCAAAGTATACCTATAATATTAATTTTGTTCATAATATAACGCAAAGAAAATTATATACTTACTAGCGGACCCGACAAACGTTGTCCTGCCCGAACTATTTGTGAAACAACAAAATATACGTAACATATATTTGAATCATATGGATGTTAGTATTCGCTGAGCAAACTTACATTTTCTTGTTCGATGAGCCATTAAACACTTTGAGGTTAGATTGATTGTCATTTCGTATATAATTGCAATACAGCATGTACCTATATGGTCTGGATACGGAAACGAAAACGAATTGAAATATGAATATTAAAGAAAAAGAAATTAAAATTTCATGCACATGTATATAGTTGAAATATTAATATTACCGAAACAGAGCGAAAAGAACTTTAAATATCAAAAAAATCCACACTACGACGCAAATGACAGATTTCTTAGTGTTGTCAGATGGAATAAAAATAAACATTGTCAATTCGACATTAGCGCCACCTATTACAATTTATAGTTATAAAAAATCATGTTTTTTATTTTTCTTTCATGATATTAATGTTTAAAATTCCATTTTGTGAATCTAAACCATTCAGGGATTCACAGAAACACACAAAAATTCAATCAAAATTGGTTCAGCCGTCTAGGAAGAGTTCAGTGACATACACACGTACAGAAGAATTATATATATATATATATATATATATATATATATATATATATATATATATATATATATATATATATATATATATATATATATATATATATATATATATATATATATATATATATATATATATATATATATATATATATATATATATATATATATATATATATATATATATATATATATATATATATATATATATATATATATATATATATATATATATATATATATATATATATATATATATATATATATATATATATATATATATATATATATATATATATATATATATATATATATATATATATATATATATATATATATATATATATATATATATAAGGATGTAAATTTGAATAAACGAAAAATGAATATACATAATTATCAAATTATATTCGATAAAAAATGTGGTCACCCGCATAAAAATGAATGATTGTATAGAGCAACATTGGTACTTTTACCAATTTAGTTTATTTTGTACATTTGTTATATTTTGTAAACGTGTGGAAAATTAAATAATATATATATATTTATTCTTCGATAAAATACGATGAGAGAAATTATATGTAGGTATCTACTTACCAAAGTGATAATTATCTTTTTAAATAATAAATACTTGGTAAAATTCTATTTGTATATTTGTTTATTTCATCCCATGAATGAACTCTCGATGAGACTCCATAAACATTAAATTAATAATAGCGTTGATAATATTTAATATGGAATTATGTACCTATATAAAATGGACAGAGTTGAAATGCTTACAACTTTTTTATACTATTAATTTCTTCGTTAACGACCAAACTATCATAACATGGTCTAGCATTTTATCCATGAGTGACTGTTTTTGCTTGTAACACGATTATCAAAAGATCAAGATATAATAGGTATCTTAATGTAGGTATATTTTTTTTGTAATAAGTATTATAGATGCTGTTGATCTTTCCCTAATACATAAAAATAAAAGATTGATAGGTGCGTTTGTTGCATTTTATTTTGATGTATATAATAATTTATAATTTACGCATTGATATAGGTAGGTACTAATTCTTTTGAGGAAGTGCGTAATGGTAGCAATAACAATTGAGTATATTAATTTTAGTACTTAGGGTCGTATATATTACAGGAGTTATTTAAGAATTATGTAAGAAAGAGTTCAGGGGGGGGGGGCTACTCATGACACATTCTTAATACGATCTTAGCTTGCCTTAATTTTAAAAATGTATAAATCAGTGCTCGATCATAATCCAATATTAATCTTTCTCTACATTTGATCGTGAAAATTTGTTGATATCTACGTTTAGTATGAAATTATCATGAATTGTTGAGTAAATTTATAATATTATTTCATTAATTTAACCTCAAAGATTGCTGAAGTCTGAAGCTAATCTTAATTTTACTGTAATTAACTTCATGAGTTGCCCTGCAGGTCCCGTAAGCAGTATTCTCGCAGTACGGGACCTTACCTTTTCTTACATTTTTCTCCAATAACTCTTTGTAATACGACCCTTAAAATCATTATTAAATCGGTCATAGCCGTATATAAAAAAATAAAATAAATAATGAAGTATGAAATTATGAAACGATTATGAAATTGAATAACCAAACCTTCATTTTTAACTCTTTTTTCAAGAGTCAAGAGTCCGTTATTTCAAGGTTGTCCTCTTGTGAATTGTATTCCAGCTCTCTTTCCATCGTTTTGTGGGTTTCTCCGGTCGACGTTGTCCATTTTGGTATTACATGAAGAGCCACGCACAATATCCTTGATGAATTCATTCTCTAAATATGTTGATATCAATTTTTCCAACATTGTCGCTCCTATCTGACCACATCTTTCACCTCATAATAAGTAGGTACACTGAGTTAAAATAAAATTAATAAACAAAAGAAAGACGGAACAATGTCGAAATTGATGGAGGCAGGATTCTTTCAAATGAATTATTTTTATTTGAAATACATAGCAGGTAATGATTAATTTTGAACGAACATCTTTCACCTTCGCGTTTTGCACCGACAAAATTATTATAAAATAACCATTATTATAAACGTACCAAAGTAATAAATAAAAATCGTTGAAGATCTCGAGATAATGAAACACTTATTAAAATATTAATAATAGTTCCTGTATGTGGGTAATATTTCTAATGATAAAACGTTTCATTTTTACAGTTGAACAAAAATTTTCTTACAAGTTTAAGTAATATTGTAGTAGTAATTAATATCTGATTAGATTGAAAAACTGTGGGGCGAGTGAATGTTTAGCGGGGAGTCACAGCTTGTCAACCATAAATCATTTAAATATATAATTATATTAGACTACATTAATTAATTTGCGACAGCTATGTATTTGAAATGGTGTTATATTTACTTTCCACTTCTATTGAATAGTGGAGAGTTATGATGTCACAACTTTCAAACGTATATTCCACGTTGATTTTTCAATATGTATCATGTAGATAGTGTATACTATGAGCTTCATCGTGATGTTTTTATGTGTAGGTATGGTGTACTTACTACAATTTTTTGTATCCTTTGAAGAACAAAAATTATAAATTCGATCAATCTCATATTGATATAATAATATATGTGTCAAGTGTATTCATTTACACTGAAAAAAAAGTTATGTTAAAATTAACCTAGTGACTACAAAACAATTCATTTTGTGCGCTTAACCAAACAGTACAGTCATAAATTTATTAACTTTTATTACTAATAACAAAGGTTTGGCTAAAAACGCAGGTAGCCAGTTCGGTGGTCACAATTTTTTTTTCAGTGATAGAGATGATTAGTTTTCCATAGACATTCGTTTATATTTCTCTTATGTTTATGACGAAGTTATCTCTGAAAAGTATTTTTTAAAACCTATCTGTTGACGTTGTGGGGAGTTTTATGTTGGCAACAACCCACTCATTTTTTTTAATGAAATTTCTCAAGAGTTAAAATCGTAGATAAATAATGGTGGCCAGATTTGAAATTATTATTTGTGAATTTACACAAAATAATCTCAAGTATCCGCGGCCGCCTCCTACATTAATCAAGTATAATGCAATTAACTACAACACAAGTGTGCGCTTATCTTAGACTATATTATTTGATCAGAATTCATATTAATGAAAAAAGCCTTTCCAAACAATATTAAATCGCTAAATTAGGTAGGAGCAATTAAAACTGTAGTCCGAGTATGCCGAGAATGACAGGGATGTCAAAAATTAAACACTTAACCGGGATAATTATATAAACAATTACATAAGTAGGTACCCAGTACCCAGTACTTAGTACTCATACCTACATGAAATCTTTGCACGATTGTTATTTAAAATTAATGGTTATTTTCATAATAAATTGATGTTGTTTTTTTCATATTATATTTATGAATAGGTACCTACATTCGTTTTTTAAGCGAAATTGTTAAAATTAGTAAGTACCTACCTACCTTCATTTTATTGTAATCTTATCAATTAAAAAAAGTATTATATTAGTAATTTTTAGTGACTTTGTGTAGTATGTTTTAAAATCGTCAGTAGGTACCCACTAAAATAAATATATGGTAATTAAATCAAACATATATTTATACTACAATAAGGAGATGCTTGTGCTAGGTAAACAAATCAAAAAGGTTACTAAAATGGAAAAATGATACATAATTTTCAATTAAAAGAATAAAAAAAAGTATGATGTAAGAAGATAAGAATAAGTATCTGAAGATAAGAATTTCAAATGACTATGAATTTTTTTTAAATTTAAACGTATCAAAAATGTTATTTTAGACAAAAAAGGTAGGTATCTACTTATTAGATTATGGGATTGTTTGATTTCTATGCTGGCGCTCTAAATTTGATTCTCAACATAGGGAGAAATATATATTAAAATAATATTTGTCACGCAATTGAGTGGAAACACTACTTATTTGCAAGATGTTGCCGTTTAGCAATATACAGGGTGTGACAAGTGTTTATTTTTATGTATGAAACACCATTTTTTTGTAGTACGGTGATTTTATCAATATTCCGGTATCTATATACATAGATGGTGTGTTATCGTAAACCCTGAAATACGATAAGGTTTTGAAATATGGCGGAGTTAATACGAAATGCTTCCAAAGGAATTAAATGTTTTGAACCAATTATTATAATTGGAGGCGATCTACATTCCTTTGTGAAGTTTTAATTGTGACGAATTATTTTACAAGACATCTGCTATTGCCAAGTCGTTATCCAGCCATTTTCCTACAACGATCGGTAAGGGAGATACATATTTTATTTTACATACATACCTACCTATCTACAAGACTAAATACAGAATGTACCTATTCTATCAATAATTAGTGACGAGTATAATAACTTATTTCTCTTAACAGATTGACAAAGATTCAAGCCAAGATCCACACGAAATAGAGATCTAATATTGCCAGATCCACATTTTTCATGGTTTTTCAACTTTGAAGTCAAAAAACCTTAACTTAGAGACTTCGCAGCATATAGGTATGTTATATATTATATGGATGAACTCAAAATTCGGAATACAATATTTAGTATTTCCGTGTGTGTCTTTTATAACTTAATGTGACCCCAAGCTCAGGAAATCTAAAATTTGATTTTTTTATTCTGAAATTGGTAATAAGGCACACCACTTTCATAAAATTGCATTGAAGAATTATCAAGTTTCCACAATAAATACTCATTTCATGAAAATGCTGAGTATTTTCCATTCTAAATTTGAATACCTACTTTATAGAATGACTTGTTAGTGAGGAGTTTAGCGTTGTCCACAACCCACTCTTTATACTATCATATTATATTTATAACTCATATCATTGTTTTCTGTTTGTTTTTCAACTAACTAAAAAATTAAAAAAGACAGCCCGTATGTACTTGAATTTTGCAATCGATTTTTAACTAACTTACCGACCAGTTATAGCTCTGAAAATTTCAAAAATTGTGTATTGCCGATGACGATTCACGTTAAAAGCCATATAAATGATCAATATGATATTTCGATATAATTGAACAATTTCGTATTTCATACGAAGTAAAAAATAATAATAACCAGGAGTATTTTTATGAATCTCTGTGATCAGTGATCAGTCATTAATCAGTCAGTGATCAGTCATGACAGTCATTAAAATTGTGTTATTTTTGTGCAGTAAAACATATTACATTTAATTAGTTTTATCTAATAACACAAGAATAATTATCAAAAAGTGTGTTGGTTCAATTTGCAATAAAATACAATCAAGATAAAATTAAAAATTATATTTGCTATGGAAAAATTATTAATTAAAAAGTTTTATTTTAACAGATTTTTAATTATCTCAATTGAGACGAAGTTGGAATATTTACTGTAGGAGAACCGGGAAATCAAGGCACCTATAGGGCTTACGACCTGTCATCGGCTGGTTTACGTGATCATTTTATGCGCTTGCGCAACGTTCACCAATTATGCCTATTTAATGAGATCCCTATCAATTCAACTTTGAAAGTTCTATATATTCATAATTGAATTGATAAGAATCTCATTCAAAAGGCATAATTGGTGAACGTTGCGCAAGCGCATATAGTGATCACGTAAACCAGCCGATGACAGGTCGTAAGCCCTGTAGGTGCCTTGATTTCCCGGTTCTCCTACAGTAAATATTCCAACTTCGTCTCTATTGAGATAATTAAAAATCTGTTAAAAAATACCTTTGACTCCCGACAGGGAAAAAAAAATCTAATGTTTGCGCATATGCAATAATAAAAATATTCAATTAAAAAGTTGGCAGATTATAATTAATAACCTGTATATTATGCGATATATTAAGTTAATAAATGTAAAAATTTAAAAACGTGAATAAAAGAATAAATACATAGTATTAGAATATTATTTTATTAAATTGACCACTCTCTCAGTGAGAATTCATAAATAACCAATTAATTACCTAGGTACTGCATGTTTAAAAAATCGACAACGTATTTAATTTCTTAACAAATAAATGTAAATGTATACCTACATGTGAATTTATGATTAGGTAATTAATCAAGAGAAATATTTGATTTACAACATGACTTGAAGATTACATAGTAATTATTTATAGAAGTTCCAATCAACGAATCAACATTTTTGTTGCAATATTTTATATTGCACAAAAATACATACCTGCATGTATTAAATTATTAATTATTTTTCATTTCTATAGGTAAGTACTTATCTAAAATTTTATGGTAGGTATTATCATAATATTAATTATTATGTAATTTAAAAAAAGCGTATGCGACCGCATTTTATATAGACCTCATTTTATGTATTTTACATTTTTTTTTCGTTATCTAGATGAGTAATATAATGTGATTAGATTAGTTCATACCGCCATCTATTGAAATATAACACAATTTAAAAATGAGTTTCTAACCATTTTCCTAAAAAAAAATCTTGGGGGGATGTACGGATGTCAAAATTTGTGGTTATGTATATATAAGTTTCTTAGATGAGAAATCTAAAAAAAAAATTTCGTGCTAATTTTTCTTTATTATTTCTTGATAACAGCGCCGACTATCTGTTCCAAAACTATCGTATAATTCAATCTGGAACCAGCTCTATAAATTTAGAAAAAATTATTGAAATCAGTTGGGTGGTTTCGGAGATTTGCGTGTACCAACATCGTAACTAAGATCGTAACACGAGATTTTTATGATATTATTATTGGCAATAACATCTCAATAGAGACGAAGTTGGGATATTATAGAAGAACAAAAAAAAATCCAATGTTTGCGTATATGCAATTAAAAAAATATATTCGAGATTTTTATATACCTACCTATTGCAAAACTTATTGAAATCATAACAGATTCTTATATTGGTACATATAGAATATAATTATAGTGAACATTATGTTTTCATAATTATTATAGGTACGTTTAGACCAGTAGGTACCTATTTTAATATGTGTTTTTCAAAAATAATATTTTTGAATCCCTGGACCACGAGACGTATGAACATCTCAATCCTTGACGTGCTCTCCTCCATCTGTGAAGAAATACCTTAAGTTCTTCGGTCACATCATCAGACGAGGCGACGACAGTCTTGAAAAATTGAGTGTTGCGGGAGGATTCGAAGGAAGGAGAGGAAAAGGAAGATCACCAAGTAGATGGACCGATCAAGTCAAGGCTGCCACTGGAACATCCGTTGTTTGAGCGGCTAGAGATGGAGGATAACAATCTACAATGGTTTGAGGGAATCTGGTACCTAATGAGGATACCGAGAGATTTCCTGTAATTTAAAACTGAATTTAAACGTCAGTTAAATGATTCACACACACTTTTATTTAATTTTCAAGTATCATCCATTAACAGGTCGATTAATAAATATGTGGAAAAAAGGAATAGAAATGAATGGATTGACTGAATGAATGGAAAATATAGGAATAACATAAGCACAAACAAAATTAAACAATCATTGTAATAAAAATAATAAACACTTCCTTGCACCCTGCGCAAGTGGCGAGTCTATTGCCATATGGCAATTTCTTCCAACTAACCAGTTTCCAACAATCGTAAGAAATGAATTTGAATTAATTTCTCCTCTGCTGGGGTCGCTGGGTATCGAACCCAGGACGCACGCGCAGAACCAAACGGTTTACCAACTGTGCCACGGCGGTCGGCATTATCTTTTTTCATCCAATCCATCACGGTATGACAAATATTTATTTATAGATTTATAGATTTACAGACAATTATTCGCGTTTGCAATAAATCCGATTATATTCGCGAAATTCGCAATTTTTTCACGAACAGCGAGAATTGAACCTTAAAAGAAACAACAATGCTACGATGGAGATACTTAATCAAATTTAAATTCAACGAAATAAATATTTTGAACACATAATGCGACTAAAATAGTGTTTTTAATTAAATCCAATAATCGACATGTTTGGAAGATATAGATTTATTTGTTTGTAACTTTTCAAAAAATAATAAATATTCATTATGGAAATCATTTAAACATATAATAATTTATAGTGGAAAAAGAACTAGCAAATCTAAGTCATGTTTTGATTTTTCTTAAGTAATTTATTTATTTGGGACAGAAACAGCGACCAAAAAAGAAAAATACTTATACAAAACAGTAAAAAAAGAACATGCGCCAAAACTACTCTCCACAAATTAAAAATTATAATCAACAACAGAATAAAATAGGTAGATGAGAAAACAGAAAAAACATAGAATGAAATAGATGAGAGCTTATCAAAATAAAATTATACAATGTAAATAAATAATAAAAAAAAGGATTTTGATTGGATCTAAAGGGGTAGGAAAGATGGAGGGAAACATTTCTTTGTAGAAAATAACATCACTTTTCTATAAAAATAACAATCCTTTTCTAAAAAAAAAATAACGGGAATAATAACACCGATTTCATAAAAATTATACCACTTTTCCATAAAAATAACGTAGGCATATAAATTCAGGTCTATACCGATTTATATTTAAAAAGTGTACCTATGTATTTCCACCTCATTTTATTTACCGATCTTCTGGCCTATAGTCTGTAGTTGTATAGGTTATGTCAGCTCTGAATAGTCTGTTCTTTACTCTGTGATTGATTGCATATTCGTGGTATAATAGAGTTTTATTTTTAAATTCTGTTACTACATTAATTTTATATTCGATATTATAAAGATATTAAAAATGAAATAAAATCATTAATTTTTTCACAACATGCGTCTATTCATATGTATTTGGCTACACCCACATTCAAATGAACCGCTGCTGTAACGATTGAGTTCTTTTTTTGTTATTCAAAAGTCCCGCCAAAAATGAGACGTCACTAATGAGTCACGTGACCGGGGAGGTTGCAACTGTGAAACAAAAAAAATAAATAAAACACTATAGTAAGTTGTATGTATGTACAATGTACAGTGTATGTATGTATGTAGTAATGACGCGCGCGTTGAAATCTTTCATATGACCAAAACGTGTAATTTCCCACCCAGCTCCCGGACTGTGGGCAACTCCCCGAAAATCTCGCCCCCATTGTAATCGCGCACCCAAAACACTGTTATTACAATATTTCTCGCGATTATTCCCATTTTTGTGTGTCGCGCGTTCTTATTTATTGTCGGTTATTGAATTACAGCGCCCCACGGCGGATTACAACGGCTAAAGGTATTGCTGGGCCACGGGGGGGCTGTGGGAGGTGGGTACCTACCTTTTGGAGAGGAGGGAAAAACTGAACCAACAACTCGATGAATGTTTAGACTCTTAGATACATAACGGTGTGATTTTTTTTAAAACAGATGCTATGTGATTTTTGATAGTTCGCAAATTCAATATATCAGTAATATATTGAACAGTTTTGAGCAAAGTTTATTCATTTAAATGTTTTGCATAAAACTTTTGTCGAAAAATTTATTAAAAAACATCGAAGAAAGACCATTAAACCAGCAAATTTTCGGAAGACATATACAATATGTAAACTGTTGTGCCGGTGTCCTCATCTCGATTCGTTCATTCAAAGGTATCTTTTGAGAGTCATAACATATCGAACAGGGTTGAGTAGCAATTTGAAGACCTACAACGAAAGGTTGAAGTATTTCAAAATAACTAGACTCGAGACAAGAAGACAAATACGACCTTACTGTTCTTCACAAAATTGTTAATGGTACCATGGACTCAAGACTTTTACAAGACATACAACTGAATATTCCTAGAAGATCGCTGAGATTCGCCAATACCTTTCACATTAATATACTTCGGACCAGCTTCATGTATTACAGTCCCATACCCAGAATGTGTAGACAGTATAACGATATGACAAGGGAGTGTCCTGATCTTGACGTGTTTGCGGATTCGCTCACTGTTTTTAAAAAAAAAGTTAACTCGCGCGTGTTGTTTTAAGGAAGATCTCAGTGCTGTTTATTTACGCTATTTTGTCTTTTCTCTTACTTTTATGACTTTTTTGACTTCTTATGTGCCTGTTTTTTTTTGCTTCTACTTATGTAACTTCTATAACTTTTTTTTTCTTGAATTGTGTAACTTTTTTTAATCTTGAATTGTGTAACTATTTTTTTTTTCTTTTTTACTTAACTTTTGTAGCCGAATTATTTCTAATTTATGTACTTGTGTAACTTGCGTATGTGATTGAGTGAGAGCTCATGTAATTTTGTGTGCATCCATAATTGGACATCCAGCACTCCAATATTGTTTTCTTTTTGTGAGAATTGTGAGCTGGATGTCTGTCGATGTACCTTTTAATAAAATAAAAATAAAATAAATAAATAAAATAATTTCTTACGCAAAATTAATGTTTCTCTGGGAAGCTCTGGTAAAAACGTTGATAGGCAGTAGTTAGTTCCTTGTAGACGAGCTGCCGTTCCAGGGATGAACAAACTGCGAAATACCTCTCAATAGGAACGCTGGTTTGCTGAGACAAATTATGCAAAGAAGTTTTCATTATAACTCCACTATAGTTATATAAAAAAGAGATTTAAAAAAATCAATACGCAGTTAAACAGTTCATTTTTTTTAATTTAATAACTATGATTTTTCTCAGTTTCATATTTTATTGATATTCACCAAGTGTCGTTCATTCAATTGAATCACAAAATATAAAAATATTCTTTTTATCAAATGCGAAATTATTCTTTTGTGGCTCCATCGTTAATTAATAACAATAAAATATTCAACGAAAATTTCCTTTGCCGTGACGGGCAAATGTGTGAAATATACGAATATGTAATAATTTTTAGTACCTATATTAAAATTTATTTTTTGTTGTGTTGTAGGTACATACTTCTATGATTATTTAATGTACATCAATTGTGGATAAAAGTAATTGGTCTGACTTTTTTTTATTTCATAGTGTTTTTTTCTGTTTGTTTTATAAGACTGTATTTGTGCCTTAAATAAATTAATTAACAAATAAAATCATATTTTACCTTTAATGTTTTACTCAAATCATGTTTTACCTTTTAATTTGCTCAATATCATGTCCAAAGTCACGTTCTAGTTTGAATTTGCTCAATATCATGTTCAAAATCACATTTTAGCTTAAATTTGCTCAATATTTGATGTTTGTTGATTTTCTTACAAAAATGTTCTCTTCTTGTTTATTCGTTTCCTAAGCAGCGATATGTTTCAATCATATCTACTTATTAATCTTTAATCTATTTAGAAAAATTCAATGGTAATAATCATAAAAATAATAAATAGTTCCACAAATAATCTAAAAACTTGTTGCAAGTTTGTCAAATGTTTTCAGAGTCCTCCATTAGCCATATCTTACCACGGTCCCCAATCGAAATATCACAATGGCGGGGTTGTTGCTTCCATTGTTGGCGATAATCCCACTTATGCCTATAAATCTACGTGACGCTTTATCCTTTGCTGATCTTTTAAAATATTATTATAATGGCAATAATGGCGACACATTGTGTTTTTGTATATTCATAATATTCCATTATTAATATAATGGCTTTCCAAACGGGGAACTTTCTTAAGAATGCCATTGTTTGCTTGTTTGGGGAATAATTAAACGCTATTATATGAGAATAATATACGACTGCCTGGTCACACTGTTTTCTGTTAGTATCAACCTATATATGTATGTTATTATTTCTAACAGGGAAATTGGAACATTAGAGATCTTAGACACAAATATCCATAGTAAATGAAATTGAAATAGGGGTCTATTGTAGCAATTCAGATATTTTTCAATCTATCTATGAAGGTAACGATATATATTATATTTTGGGGAAAAAGTAGGTACACCAGTATTTAATAATATATAAAGCTAAAACATAATAATTGAAATTCAAATGAAATGAAATATTTTCAAATTACCAACATTGTATTACCAAACTAGTCTTAATTGTAATTTTTTTTAAGAATGGATATGTCTTTGTTGTAACAAGTACATATACATCCTCATACATTCCCGAAATTAAGCATAAATACTTGTGCTATAGGTGAGATAAATCGGCCGCGGCAGGATTCGAAATCGCGACCACTGGATTACAAACCCAGTGCGCTAAGCGCTCTGCCACCGCTCTGTCTGAAGGTATAAGAAGGTATACCTATACTTACTAAAGGTTTTTTAAATTTACCTAATATCGAGTGATTCAAACTGAATAAATATTTTCAAACTTAATGCTTTTTTCAATATATTCATTGTTATTTTAGAAAAATTTGATATACCAAATACTTATTTTGTTTTTTAAATAAATGTAGGTATATTTACCAATGTAGTAGTTATTTTCTAGATATTATTTCGTCAAAATCGATTCTCGAATTCAAAAATTAACTAAAACAAACAGGTATATTTATCAATGATAAATATAAATAAATTATCACTCATAATATTTCATACATACCATCACGCCATGTCCCTTGCGGGGTAGGCAGAGAGAACCGAACGCCACTTATTTCTATCTTGACACACATTTATCGCCTCGTCGACATTCATACATCGTCTTATACATGTTCGTCTGTTATTCATGCTTCTGACATTTCCGTCTTTCAAAATACCGTTCACATGGACGTGCCATCCCTTCCTTGGGCGGCCCCGACCTCTCATTCCATTTCTGTCCGCAATTTTCTTCGTCAGGCGTTCCTCATTCATTCTCCCCATGTGGCCAAACCATCTCAATGTGTTCACTTTCATTCTATTAATGACATCTTTCTTTATCTTAAATTCTTTCCTTATGTCCTCATTTCTGACCCTGTGATAATATTTCATTTAATACTAAAATAGTATTGACAATTTTTCGATAATGACTTAAAATTTGATAAATATTTTAAAACAATAAATTATGTAATTGTGGTAAAATAATAATAAAATTAATTAAAAAAAATAATAATAATAATAATAATAATTAAAAAAAAAAATAATAATAATATTAATATAATAAAAATATATATTAATATATATAATATTAATATTTTTAATTATTTTAATTTTAATTTTAATTTTTTTTTTTTTTTTTTTTTTTTTTTTTTTATTTTATTTTTAATATTTCATCATCTGAATTTTACAAATATAGGTACTAAGCAATCATATTTTATTCCAATAAAAATTAATGTAAATAGTACCTAAATGATTGTGACGTTATTGCTGATTTCAATTTTCTACAGTAGGTATTTTATTTTGGCAATAAAAAATGAGAAGTATGTTTTTGCGTTGATTTGAATAACAATAAAAAAGTCGTTTGTTTTTTGTTTATATTTCTTCGAATCCAGGTACTAGTGATGAGCAAATGCAAGGTATGACTTGCAACCCCGGTCTTGTTCTTGCATTTACAGATGCGGTCTTGGTCTTACAATTCTTGCAGATATATGTAAATTTTACAATTTTTTTTATTTTTCTGTTAAATTTCAACAATTACAATTAAATGTAATTAAAAAACATCAAAATATATCTAGTATAATGTCGAGATTTTGCGAGACTAGAAGACGCTCGCATTAAGAGGCTATAGTATATTTTGAAAAAAATTTCCCAGTACCCTCAAAAGTTACGTCTTTGAAATAAGGAACAGTTTGTATATGCATCTTTATTCTATTGCATGAATTTTGATTTTTCTATTTGTTTAATACTTTTCTTGTAAAATTAGTTTAAGTAAAACCCTTTTTTTATTTTTTTTATTGTAACTAAAAAAAACTATGAAGTAGATTTTTACTACAATATTAGAATCTTCCGGCTGAGTTCGTTATTATCATAATATTTTTATAACTATTCTTGCTATTTAAAAAACCGATACTGCAAAAAAAAACCGATTTTGCACGATAAAATGTTGTATATCACATATTAGGTGATATTATTGTACAATATTTTTTCGTGTTTCATACGTTAGAAGATAATTTAGTGTGCATTTTTGCGTACATCCGTATACCCAGCGTATACAAGGGCCTTAAGTCTTGCAAGACTCTTGGTTTTGCAAAGCCAGGTCTTGTTCTTGCACCCGTTGGTCTTGGTCTTGCAGCGACACATGCGGTCTTGGACTTGAATAAGACTTGCAAGACTTTTGCTCGTCACTAACGGGTACCAATAGGTAGTTATTTCATTAATTCATAACATTTAACATTATTTCAATTTACTTTATTGGCAAGTAGGAGGTATAGAGTGATAGGTATATATTACTACGATACACAATAATAAATTCAATATTAAATCACCTAGGTACGTGTGAAATTGTTAAAAGATTTTGGCAATTTTGAAAATTTCTTATCCACAGCACGTGTTGGTAACCAATGTTAAGATTTCCATTATTATAATGCCGAACACAAAACACAAATGCCTGGTAAAGAATAATTTTGTCGTGATACTTGAACATTTTAGTTTCTGAAATATTAGACCCTATAATTAGTGTAATGGTGTTGATTAATTACACGAGAATTCCTATACTGACCTTTCGTGCTATGGGGATATCAGGCCGGGGCTGTCGAATAATTCCTCTAAGTGGTATAAAATGGTTGCAGGATTAGAATCGTATGAAGAAAAAAATAATTGTGCTATACATAATATTATTGTTTAACTTGTGACATAGAATATATGTATCTACGTATAATACTTAATTTATAGTTCAAAATAATCCTAAATATATAAAACTATGTTTAAAGGTTGGAAACTTAAATGGTTTATGTTGGAACATCTATTGTAGGTAATGTTTCCCAATCTTTTCACCGTGGAATACTTTTATTTAAGAAACTCTAAAACAAACTTTGGGTGCTGGTTGAAGTCATTTGCTTTGTTTTTTTGTTTTAATTTGTTCTTAATACGTTTCGTTGTTCTCTTACCTCAGTTTCAAAAACAATAGGTATCACAGAGAATTCACTGAATATGTGCTTTTGCTAGAGTCAAAATTTTCTAACTTTTTAGTTAATATAACAGTTTCTTTCTTTGAATAATAGTGTTGGCAGAGCGGACATGGCGCTGGAATCCAGCGATGGCGATTTCGAACCCCACCTTAGCTCTATCGCCGATTTCGTTCATTTATAGAACAAACATTTATCTATGCTTAGTTTAGTGAACGAATTAGGATGTGTATGTACTTGTTGCAAGAACATACCTATTCATTATTTTGTAATAAATCTTTTAAATGCCTATAAAAAAACAAACATTTATTCATTCATTTATGTTGTAATAAGTATTTCTCGAATAAAAAATGTAGTTACCGGCAAATATCTTGAAAATTTTCAGAGGAGAATTGAACGGTTTACACAGATATTAACCAAGCAAAAACCCAAATTTGCGTTCTGCGCAGTCCACGTGATCTTTCAAGTTAACTGTGCCTAATGGTGGAAACCCCCCGACAGACACTTTGGTTGGTGGAAACCTCCCGACAGACATTTAAAGAGACAACATTTTTTAAAACTTTAAAGGTGTCTGTAAATGGAAGTCATGATTCTTATAATGTTTTCTTAGTAAATACAAAAAAACACGCATTTTAATTTACTATAAGGCTTGTTACTATAACTGACGTGTTGTAATAGCAATTTTCAATACTTTGAAGCTGTTATCGCCACCACTACTCAGGGTTCATATTATCCAATCATTGTAACCTGCTGTGGTAATCCATTTACAGACAAAAATAGCCTTTATACTATGACGTATGTCTTATACAAAATAACGTTAGTCTGGCAGTCGCTGAGTCTGTAACGAAAAATCTATCAATATCGAGTATTAAATGTACATATACGTTTATGATGATAGCATACAGATAAGATTAATTCAAATTGCGCATGGCAGGTATGTAGGATTAGGATGGGTGCATATTTTTTTGATATTTAATTCTTATATTTTAGGGTTCATTTACAGAAACGGAAATATCGGGTTGTCACATTGTTAATATGAAGGCTCAGTAAAAAGATGCCAGGGTAATAAAAAACACATCCTTTTCAAACTATTGGCTCATTTTTGTATCCATTGTGTCTATGAAGACAAATTGAATCAGCGCCCGTGATTTAAAAGCCATTATTTGTGATGTTTTTTGTTGCGATTTTTTCACCAGTGATTTAATGATGAATTATGTCACTTTTATTCATCACAACGTGTCATACTCCGTTGGGTGTGTTTAAAAAAAACATGGGTTGGGAACACATTAGTTATAGAATTTTTAATTCTAATTGCATATGCCTAATGTCAGTAGGTACCTTGGTTAAAAATAAAACATTGAGTTCCGGAGGTGAATGGAAAAGCACCATCATACAAAACGGTGCTGTGTGTACCACAGCAGTTGACAAACCAGAGGACAAGGCAGTCGGAGAAAAACCGGTGTCACTTCACTAAATTCGGTGAACGTGCTTCTTCGGTGAAGGGCACCGACTCAATGGAACAATCTGCCAAAAAACCATCCGAACAATCAACATTGAAATTATTTTTAAAAAAGATGTAAAAACTCATCTATTTAAAAAAATAACATTGTGTTTGATTCCTAGTTGTAATTGGAAAGCGCCCTTGGGGTGGATACACAAAAACGGCACTAATATATAAGTAAGCCATCTTAATTATTAGATATTATTATAAGATGACATTTGAAGCTAGAATGTGTCGGTCAGACTATGGACTTAAAACGAAAAATGTGTCCTTCCCAAAATACTTTGATAATATAAACATAACGGTGAAATATGAACCTACTAAATTTAGTTTAAAAAATAAATTAAACAATAACGAAAATGAAAGAGATAGGAATTTCCTTAATAATAATAGAAAAACAATATATTAACCAACACCAAAATTAAGCGTTTTAGGGTTGAAAAATTATTCAAGCAGAAATTAATGTACAACAATTATCTCTTAAAATGCACATAATTCAAATATACATAAAAATAAATTTGATTCATGCCTTGGAAATGTAACTCATAACTTTTTTTAATGCAAATAAAATGAGATGTAACATTATTGTATGTGTTTTGAATGTTCGGCTAAATTATAAATTTTACATTGATTTTGAAAACTAGTTGTTAAATTTCTTGAATTTGATTGAATATACCTATTTAAATGGGACCAGTTTAAAAAATACGATATGTTTAATAAAAAGATAAAAACCTGTGAACAATTGCCTTGGATCAAGTTTCAATACTCAGTAGGTAGGTGCAGGTAGCTTCTAGTGTAGAAACCTACCTAAGCAAGTTGAATGAAATCGACCGGAAAGGGTGTATGATTACATCAGTAGATAGAAGACATCTTTTCAACATGACAGAATCCATTGACGAACATTAAAAAAAACTGCTACCGCGGAATTGGATGGAAGAAATCTAAAGGATTGATGAGAACTTGTTGAAGAGACGCAATGTTATGCATACCTAGATATAATTGATGTCTTGAATACATATAATATGAAAAAATGGAAGAATCAGGTATTAATGAGGCAAAGAGTCATTCACAGGGTCGGTGGCAGAGTGGTCGGTGTCGGTGGCTGGTCTAGGGATCTAGTGAACAGGGTTCGGATCTTGCCTATATCGATATCGTTTAGGTACCTACTTACGGTGCAAGGATTTGCTTATTTTAGAGGACGTAGATATATATATATGTAGGTACTAACTTATAAGTCTAATATAAATGGCAAATGGATATGTAGGTATCGATACAGGTTTTTTCCTAGTGAGGTTGAATACATTTGTGTTTTAATTTTCAAAATTTTATTTGTGAGATGAAATAAATAAATAAATAAAAATAAATATATAGGGACCTACTGGAGAAATTAGAAACTTCTAGTATTCATTTACATACCTACTTATTTTATGTTCATTAATTAATTATTTAATTTATACCTACCTATAACTATTTTTTTATTTGATTATTTATTTATATATTTTTTTAATTAATTAAATATTTTTTTGTTTATTGATTTAATAATGTATTTATTTATTATTTGTTAATATATTTAATTATTTTATTTATTTATTTATTTCTTATTTATTCATTTAATTATTTATTTATTAGATATATAAATATCTAATTATTTATTTATTTAATAAATAAATATCTGTTTATTTATTTATGTATTTATTTATTTATTTATTAAATATATATTTATTAAATAATTTATTTATTTATTTCATTATTAATTTATTTATTTATATATTTATTCATTTATATTTATTTTTTTATTTATATATTTATGTATTTATTTATTTATATATTTATTTATTTATTTAGTTATTTATTTATTTATTTATTAATTAATTAATTAATTTATTTGTTTATTTATTTATTTATTAATTAATTAATTTATTTATTTATTTATTTGTTTATTTATTTATTTATTTATTTATTTATTTATTTATTTATTTATTTATTTATTTATTTATTTATTTATTTATTTATTTATTTATAAATTCATTTATTTATTTAGTTGATATTTATTGTTTTCATTTCCAAATATTTTTTTTGCGATGTTAGCTACTATTTTCTATTTTCCTTATTTTGGTTTCCTACTGCCTTCTTGTTTGAATTTGCTATATATTTTGTGTGTTCATCCTAAAAATATATTATTTGAAAGTAAAGTATGCTCGTTAGGCCCGATATTACAATAGCGTGATCGACGAAAGTTGATGATTTACCCTTTTGTAAATCGTCGATTATTGTTTAATAAAGCT
This sequence comes from Molanna angustata, assembly GCA_963576475.1. Lineage (NCBI taxonomy): Eukaryota > Metazoa > Arthropoda > Insecta > Trichoptera > Molannidae > Molanna > Molanna angustata. Next base: position 19,264,780 of record OY754970.1, read on the forward strand.
ATTGCACAATGGGGCCTTGGTTGATAAATATTTCATTTATTTCAAATCTTAATTTTATTTCTGTTATATCTGCTTGCTAATGGTAATTAAACCTGGATTATAACAATATTTATACTATCTGGATAATAATAAAATACAGTAATATAATCTTAAATATAAAAAAAACATTTCATGATGTACCTACATGTGCGTGCAAATGTGGTAATAAAAAATAATATCGTGTTGTACAGACGTTTTTCTCCTTTACTCAAAATTCTACAACAAACTCCCCTTCCTGTCCATTGGTAAAAACGTATTATCCATGTCAATGCAACAACGCAATGGAAATGCAATCGCTCAAGAAGACTTTTATGTAAAAATCACTCCATTCCTTCGTCCATATTGCACAAACACATAATGGAACCAAGATTGATAGCGACAATGCACGAATGTACCTACTTCGGATATAACGAGCGGAACACGCCCACACAGCTGTATCAATCACCTGGTCATCTGGACCCTGAGTATAAACCAACTTAAAATCAATTTAAATCAACACGAACATAAAAAAGACCTTTTTAACCATAGTATTCAGTCAATTTGTTTATAATATTGATCGAATATTTTAGGACCGAACCTCGAAAAAAAAACTAGAAATTGTCGTTATAAATCAACTGAAAAAATGCACGGAATAAAAGTGGTTCGCCAATAGTAAGAGAAGCATAATTCAAAATGTATATTATGCTTTTGCGTTTTTGTTGCGAGCTACAAATATATTTTGCAATTAATATTTGAGAGCAGTGTTCGACAAATCAAGGATCGTAAGCGTTGTGAGTTTTTTTATATACAAATAACGAAGAAGCATTACTGTATTGAAGAGATAGTCATTTAAGGATTATTTTTTACTAAACTTTATTTGATTTATTTAATTAGTATATACCTCGGTTTTCAATAGAATGTGTATGTGTTTTGTTTTCAATAAATAAAAAAGACAGCAATGCTTAAATTATATATTTTTAATAATAATAGTTTCACTGAATCAATATTGTTACCCGACTAAATTACCACATCATTTGTGAGGTTGGCAAAGAGAATCAATTCTCTTTAAGTGCTTCTGTCTTGATGCACATTCATCACTTCTCTAAATTGTCATCCAATTGCAATATTGTGGTTTCTCACTATAAAATCCTTAAGCATAATATGATAATCTTGATATCCCGGTTGTCTTATAATATTCCAATTTCTTCTCTATTTATATATTAATTTGTCAAAACATAGGAATCATATTATAAGATTCATTCCAATCTAAAATAATAAAGTATTTTTACTCCTCACTAACACAAGGTGATATAGTGGGGAGTTATGATTTCGCAATTTTTAAGGGTATTTTTTTTTTTGCAGATTATCAACTAGTATCATGCTGAGATTGTATTCTGAAAGTTTCATCACAATGTATCTGTGTGTGTGTGCTATGTGCAGTGTGCTATGTACGGCGTGTTCATTTTTTACTTTATCGATTATAGACTAAAGTACTCATTCGATTCTATTCAAATTTTGCAAATATGTATACCTAATACTCGATTAGATCCCATTAGATTTTGAACGATATATGAATAGTGCTTCTCAATTTTTTTAACTGTCAAATATTTCAAAGTGACCCCAAGCTCAGGAAACTTAAAATTTTAAATTTTTGTTTTCAAATTCGTAAAAAGGCACATCACTTTCATAAAATGGCATTGAAGAGTTATCAAGTTTTCATGATAAAATATTTAAATAAAAAATAATTTAACAAACTCATTTCATGAAAATGTTGGAAATTTTCCATACAAAATTTGAATACTTTATAGAATGACTTGTTAGTGAGGAGTTTAGCGTTGGCCACAACCCACTCGTTTATGTATTATTACAAGAAGGTACAGCTTACAGTAGGTACCTACCTAAATGCATACAAAATTATCATATAATAACAGCCAGGAATTACGAAATAACATGCACCTATTACGTTCTATATTTTTAATTATATTAAGTGGCTATATTATGCAAAATTAAGTAACTAAAAACATGACACATTAAAACCGCCTACTGCAAATTAAAGTTACATATGAGTAAAGGCTTGCGTTAAAAGGGGTTTATACGTGATACGTGAACCCAAAATTTGTTGATTATTTACATTTTAAGAACAAACCTTACATTTGAAATGAAAAAACTTTATCGGTTATTCACTTTAATACTATACACTCTTTAAGCATATAAAAAAAATTGATTTCTCTACGACACATAGTTATGAGTACATACTAATTAAAAAAAAGCTATTATAATGATATTTTAACATTCACTAGAGAAATGTTGAAAATACTTATGGTATTTTTTTAAAAAACATAGGTAGGTAGGTACTGTTTAACATATTTGAGAATTTTGGTTTCAAATTGGGGTGTTTCGGTTTATAAGATGCCCTCTTAATTTATTATTTAAGTTCATTCCTATATTTACTAGGTAGGTATGTGTATTACCTACATGCGTTGTATTGCGTTTTTTTTAAACTTTTGTACGCTAAAAATTTAGTAGGTTACAGTAGGTAGAGTTTGTGTTTCGGTATCTATGATGAGTTCTCACCATGTGATAAAACACAATCGAAAACATTGCGAACCTCTGAGTTAGAAGAATACCGTTTCCAGTGAAGGGGGTATTAGGGGGTGCTTTTAAGGCTCTGCCCCGCCTTTACCGCCCCTTCCGGTGCACTTCTCCAGTTACGCCACCGGAAGGGCGGGAAAAGTTGAATGGAGCTCGCGCCATACACAATGCAATCACAGTTGTTGATGCATTCGACATCAAATTTATACAACAAAAAAACACACTTCTATGTACAACTACCAACAGAAATCATCTGCTCCAACTATGAATTATAATAAGTTATGTTACCAAGTTGTGTTTAGCTGCGAGGCACCGGTTTAGAATAGTGCTTCCACTCTTTTGTAAAAACCGGATTATCGAAAGTACAACAGGCAAAATAACATCTCACATAGTTCAGCGATCCACCACACATTCTGAATGTTGCCTTTTTGGTTGAAACGAGACTGATGGTGTGTGGCAATTTTCCTTTTATAAGGTAATGTACACTCGCACACCTGTCGCTGGTTACCTACCTCACATTGTGGTATATGCCGTGATGGTATGAGTGTATGAATGGACCTAGTTGTCTGATAATTATATACACTAGACAGTTTCCATGTGTGTACCTATGTATAATGTCACGACACATCACAACTGTGTAGACAGGAATTTGATGGTGTCCAATTGTAGACATATGTACCTATTTAAATATAGATACCAAAGTACCTACTTTCGTAAATAATCCAACTGTCGATTTGTTCAAGAGAATTTATTTCTCTTAATCAATCGACAGTGTTGCCGCCAATGTGATATCTATACCTATAACCATACTATTTATTTATATTTTATACCTATCAAATGATTTTAATACACATCATTTTTTAAACTACTATACCTGATGTTGCCGCCAATGTGGTACCTATATAGTTAAGCAAGGCGGCGCGAAAGTTATCACGTGACCTCCATGTGTAGTAGGCAGCAGTCAAAATTACTTCTATAATTCAACCACAGCGTGCACACCAAACGTATCGTCAAAACAATTTTTTAACTATATATTTTTTACTTTTTCATCTTTTTAAAATAACTATTTATATCTATGAATCAAATGGCCTGGTAGAGTATAAGGTGGTGTCTTGCTCTACAATAATATAATATATTTTGTTTATTTAGTGTAAGTTGTGGTATTCAAATAACGTTTGTATGTAAATAAAAGTTCAAGATACCCAATTAAAATAGATAAAATAATTTATGTATTGAGCTATGTAAAAGGTATATATGTTAATGTTATGTAAAAGGGAAGCAGAATTCTTGGGTGCTATAGCAAAAATAATATGAGGTGTGAGAGTAATATTGTAAAATTTCTAGAAAGATATTAACATCAAAATGATAGTTAAAATCTTCGTATTTACGTCAGGATAACAATTGAAACTTCCCCCTCCACCGCTTCACATCATTTGTATAAATATACGATGTCCGTATTTGAAAGACACACTTCTTCTCGAGCCTTACTACTGTACCAAGACATCTGCTTCTCTACAAGAAACAACACTGAATACAAAACAAGTTGAAACTATCACGCTGTCTTCTTCTTCATATTTTGAACCTTCTTGGACATCCGTCTGCTTGGCGATCCAGAGAACATTGAGCACCAAACAGACAGTATTAATCCGACTTTAGATTTGTTCAAGAGAATTTATTTCTCTTAACATTTTAACAGTAGGTACCTACCTACATCTCAATTTTTTTTAACAATTTTTGTAAAAATTGAATTTAATGACGACATTGTTTCATATACCTAATGTGAATGGCAGTAAGTACCTAATACACTACACAATATCTACAGGGACTCGCAATAGTTTGATACCTTATCTCCAAGCTGTTTTCATATTCTGGTTACGAAAAACAGACTGACCAACTATCCTATCCTGAATTTTATTTCAGGATATGTATAGAAAACGAAATATCTTAAAATATTTCATAATTTTTACTACCTAGTGTTTATAACTATATAGTTTGGTACGTATTCTTCAACTATACCTACATGTTATCTCCATTGACAGTTGGATCTCATGTGTTACATGCTACTAGTAAATAGTAAATATATATTAGTGTAGGTACTCAGATTTGTTGAGTTTTGACCTATGTATGAAAATATAGGTACTGGAATAAAAAAGTATTCATACCAGAATTGTGAGCTGTAAATAACAATGGCGTAGACACAACAAAAATAAGCCTTTAATTTATGATTTGAAAACTTATACGTAAATAACTTTATGAATTGGCTGCTTGACAGCAGAACTAAAAGCCAAAGAAAGATAAACTATTCCAAGATCGTATTGTCCATAACATTTAGTTGAGCTAGACAGTAGGTATACGGTACAACCATTCCAAATATATTGCATACGTATTAGCTTATCCGTGATCCAAAAGCCTACATATGTAGGTATAAGTACCTATATTTGATAAATAAATACCATTTCCAAAAGTTAAGCCTGGTGGTTAAAAATAAATTCATGAAGCACTTCCGCAAGAGATATAGGTAAACCTACATTGGTACATAAATTATAGGTTGTAACCAAAACGGTCAAATTGATTCATTTTCGACACGATAATATAAAGTATTGTTTTATTATAAATACCAACACGTGAAATACAAAAACCTTTTGATTTTTCATTGATAATAACATAGTTTATTATTTTTCACAGTCATGTAGGTATAACCTGTTGGTTATTTCATCGCTTAGATAATATACATATACCTACATATCGTGTGTCCATCTAATTTTACGGCGAAATAAAGGGTTTGAGTTTTTCAATTAAGGTAGAAAAAATAATAGACGTATCAGTCTTATATATTGTTAATTATGGCTCATGTCTACATAATAACACATCTCGTCCGACGATACTAGTTATTTGCGACATATCATATTTATGCTGTAATAGCCCTTTAGACACAAGCCCCAAATTATGTCATTGACAAAAGTTATTTTAAATATGAAAAAAAAAGACATTTGATACCTTAATATTTTTTCCGTGTGAATTATTGATTGCTTTTTGTCATGTCGAGGCGATAGGTATTATTAAATTGATGTAGAACTTGTACCAAGATAGTTGATAAATACCTTTATTAAAGAATACCTGCTTTTAAGTTACCTATCGTTTAACTTGTAATATAAATTGGTCTAGTCGGTACCTATAGGGTATGTATCGCAATTCATTAAACTGTATTGCGATTATAAAAATCATCTCATATCTGGTATCTGGTAAAATTGCAAAATAGTATATAGGTACTTAGTAGTGTGGGTAAAATTTGAATAATTTAATCTCTATTTTTGATATTGAATGAGTAATTTGATACGACAGTTTTTGAAGCGGTCGTTTCTTTATCAAGACGGATGACAATTGACCGCAATCTGAATGACCGATGGGATTCGGTAATTGAAGTATAGAGGCGTATTGAACAACATCTATAAGATTTAAAACGATGTTCTGCAGAATCTTTGCATTGGAATTGTTCAATTCTATGTACCTATATATGTTTTCAGTAGTTATAAGTACACTTCAGCATGAGTGTGTGATAACTTGGGATTATGGGAGACTTTGGATCACGTGACAAATGATGATATGTTTGTTGAGAGGAACTAGGAAAGATTAGTTAATAAAAACAAATTAAATAAGAAACTTGATCATGTGACGAGACATTCAGACAATTACTTACCAGATACTTAGTTTCATAATGCAAGACATGGTCGGTGGTAAACTGTGGGTTCTGGAAAGAGACGAACATCATTTTTGAATAATTAATAATCTTTGAAAACAGTTTGGACGGTCTATAATTATGTTGACTATTAATGCCAAGAGTTTATGTTCTTCTAATGAATGGTACAACGATAATATCGCGGCCAGACGAACTTAAATACGTCCTTTAAAAGTACAACCAGGGCGATGCATACAATGTAAGTTATTGAGTTTTGTTTCCAAGGCGTCTATCGGATCAAATTTAACAATGAAATTCAGATATTTTACGTATCGAATGATTTGACTCGTTGAGGGTATCTATATACTATCTTTCAACCACACTACTTATTCTCCCTGGTATTGTCCCAATTTACTGCCTATATTGGCTATTAGGAGTTGTCTCTTTTCGTCCTCAGGCTGTACCTACCTACATATATATTATGTATACTCTGCGGTTCTGGGTATCGATTTCATGCAAGCCGTTTATTTGAAGGATCCTGGGAGCAATTGTTTATCCGGGGGTTATTTGGTTTTCCTCTGGACGATAAACGAGGAAGATTAATATTTATTGTCTTATTAACGGTATGGTCTCGTGGTTTACTTTTTGCATGCTCATACCATCTCAGCTGACGCTCTTCTAGCTTTCAACCTTTCAACCGCACTGATCACTAAATACCTACTTAAGAGTTCAATTTTCCGTAGTAAAAATAGTTGTTTTTTTTACAATATTATTGATAAATTAAGACCAAATTCGTAAATACGAGTAATTCGTTATAACTCCTCACTAACCCAAGGGGATATAGGTAGTGGGGAGTTATGATATCGCAATTTTTAAGGGTATTTTTTTATTGCAGATTATCAACTAGTATCATGCTGAGATTGTATTCTGAAAGTTTCATCACAATGTATCTGTGTGTGTGCTATGTACGGCGTGTTCATTTTTACTTTATCGATTATAGACTAAAGTACTCATTCGATTCTATTCAAATTTTGCAAATATATACCTATACCTATATCTAATACTCGCTAAGACCCCATTAGATTTTGAACGATATATGAATAGTGCTTCTCAATTTTTTTAACTGTCAAATATTTCAAAGTGACCCCAAACTTAGGAAACTTAAAATTTGAAATTTTTATTTTAAAATTGGTAAAAAGGCACACCACTTACATAAAATGGCATTGAAGAGTTATCAAGTTTTCATAATAAAATATTTAAATAAAAAATAATTTAACAAACTCATTTCATGAAAATGCTGAAAATTTTCCATACATAATTTGAATACTTTATAAAATGACTTGTTAGTGAAGAGTTTAGCGTTGGCCACAACCCACTCGTTTTTTTTATAATTTCATGAAACCACTACATTAATGTTGGGTCAAAACACAAATAAATACAAGCATTCGATATTTTTTTCTATGAGTATTGACTATTTTCTTAATTATTATTATAAATAAACTATTAGAAATGTTATAGGTACGTAGGTAAGTTTTCGTATCCTTATAAGTTTTCAACGTCGCTTTTGTATAACTCCATACTAATGTATTAACTACATATATACCTAGTTGGTATAAATACGTAATACAAAGAGAATTGAATTCATTTATGAATATACAACATTTATGCCCCTCCCACAACACAAATACACGTACAATTTAGTTTATATGGGTATTGCCCACCATACAACACAAACATCGCCACATACATAACTCGCTGGCCCGCATACATACCCCGTGCATACAAAATTATTAGTCTCTTATATTTGCCCCGTGCGTCGGTGTTTTTAATAACAATCACTCTATGGTATGTTAAATGCCCGCGAGATTTTGTCTTTCGAACTTGTGTCGCGTTCGGTTTCGAAATTTAAAAAAAAATGGCATGAAATTGCCTTTGTCTATCGTATAGTATACGATTTTATGTTCCTGATTTTACGACTTTGTATCGCGAACTTGTGTCGCGTTCGATTTCGAAATTTAAAAAATGGAATAATATTGCCTTCGTCTAAATTGTGTGTCAATTGATAGTGCTATATACCTTCGATATATGATTTTATGTTCCTGATTTTACGAATTTGTCTTTCAAACTTGTGTCGCGTTCGATTTCGAAATTTTAAAAAATGGAATGATTATTTCTAATGTCAATTGAGTCAGTTGGCGATGCTGTATTTGAATTTGTGTTCCGACAAAAAATAGAAATAATTTAAAAGGTGTCCTTTGAAAATAAAACGTTCTATTTAGGTACTGTTTAAATTCATATTCAAAAGTGAAAGGCATTATCTTCTCTCTAAACCCAACAAAATAATTATTTTTCATAGATGATGCGAATAAGCATGTTTGAATCAAATTATTGACTCTAAAATATTTCTTAATTTAAGACTAATGAGTGAAAATCGACTGTTTAAATGATCCTTGAGAAGTTAGTGCAAAAATACTGTATATATATTACATTTTTAAAAACTGGATTAATTAAAATACTGTGTAAAAATTTAACAAAGAAAATTAATTTGTTTTTTGTATTGATTTATTTAAACATCTAATTGATTGTTTTAAAGATTCAACTTTAAAAAAATCGAGAAATAAAATCAAAATAAATAAAAGTGTAAAACATGAATTGTGCATATCATCACTATCAGAGAGGTGGACCACCAATCCACCCAACAATTACTCCACCATACACCCCTGAGGTATATTTATATGTATTTTCATTTAATCAATCAAATTAAGATTTTTAAATAATTTAATTTTACTATAGGTATTGAAAATTTTAAAAATTGTAGGTATCACAATTAAGTATCTAAGTACATTCATTTTCATAATTATTTATCCGATGTTCAGCATATTGTAATAGAACTTAAGTTATCGTTGTTGATGTAGTTAATATATTAGAGTTATGAAATTCGTTATTAAGTATGTAGGTACCTATGTTCTATTTTTGATAGGGAAAATTGAGTTAAAAATTCGAATAGAAACTCCTGGAAACTCAGCATCCCTATTTCAATAATATACCTATTAAAAAAAACTAAAATCATTCTGTTTTATACGAACGACACGAGCCGGCCAATAAAACGGCTTCACTTTTTCAGCGAGGTATTGTATGGGAATATGTATTCTATAGTTTTATTTATTCTATGAGTATAAAGAAAGTGATCACAGATAAAGTGAAAGTGAAAGGGATAAGAAGGTTTTAAATAAGTTCGACTTGAAACTTCATATGATTGCATAGGTAGGTATTCAAAAAATTAGAACATAATTGAATTTGTTCTATTTTTAAATTATTGTACTCGGCCTATGTTGGTATTGTGATAGAGAATTAAATATGTAATCGTTGTGGTGGCAGTGCCATATCTCTAGGTCTGACTGACCCATCCGCCATTTTGGACCAGCGGCAGTTTGGCGCCGGATTGTAATTAGCGGGACCGGGATAATTACAGGGCCCGGAGACCTTCCACAGTTGCCGCAGACTGCTGACTGAGAGGGATGCTGGTTGCTGGTTGATGCCCAATGCCGTTCATAAGGAATTATGTCTTATCACTGACTGGGATACACTTATTCCTAATGACGCAACTGTAAACTGCGTAAAAAATACGATTTGAAATATTATTAACGGAATAGGGATAAAATTAATTGAATCATTTTTATTTATTACATTTTCGTTGATGAATATTTATCCGAACCATCCTTTTGTAAATATACCTATTTTAAAACATTCGTTGTTTGGAATAGGTACTTAGATATGACTGTCGAAACGTCTCGAATTAAGAGGGTGACTGCTGCCAACCTACCTATTTTTTCAATTTGAATTTACATCATTACCTACTACATAACGAATCTTTTTGAAAAAATAACCTAGTTAGTTTGGATATTAATAAAGAAAAATATACCTTACCTTTTTAATTATGTTCTGTATATATTCTTATAGGAATATAATAAGCGTACCTACCCCGATTTTTGACATTTATCTTAAATTTCTAAAAAACTATAAGTTAGAGCATTATATTTTTTTATAAATTAAAGAAAAATACGATGAAACGTTGCATTAATGCATCAGGTTAAGTTAATAAACCAAAAAACCTTTATTTCGCAATGGCGCTGAATGGAATATAAATGTAGGTATTTTTAAGTTTATTTACTAAACCTGAAGCATTAATGCAACGTCCTTTCATATTTTTCTAGATATTTTTGTCTTCTTTAATTAAAAAAAATACGTTGAACTACACGAATTAGTTTATTTATGCGTTTGTTTTCGAAGCCACCGTTTCTTTTTCAGGATGGATGACAATTTAAATATGCTACAAAGTTGATTCTGACAAAAATAGATAACTACAATGGTCAAAGATTATCTACAAATAAACATTTTGGAATAATTTCTATATCCTTATGTTTAGTCATGTAGGTACCTATAATTATGTAAATTCTAATTTAACATATTATGCATATTATTCGCAAATTGTATTAATTGCACAATCTTAAGAAAAAACAAATAATTAGATGAGAAGGTAGGCACACTGATAGAAAATAATATCAATTATAAAAGTCGAATTCTCTTAAAAAAAAATTTTCCTCTTGATTTTTTTTAAATAATAAATTTGGTTGATATGTGTAGGTATCTATATTTTTTTAATGTTCGTTTTTTTTTGTTCCAGGTGAGTACTGATGGAGAGAGGTTGATCAAAATGGAATCTACCAAGGAACAGAATCAAAGGAAAGCAACCGATACACCGGATTCCTTGAATTGGGTAAATTAAACAATTATCACAATAATTGTTGTCAAATCACTTACATATCACATTAACACCATTCCAACGATAGTTAATACTACTTATGTGATAGTGATAACTTACACTTAATGCACCCATATTTGATATAATTTTAATAACATAGGAAAGTATAGGTAGGTACCTACTGAGGAAAAATTAAAATAGGTAATGTCTCAAAACAAAAACTTCGTTAAAAAGTCGATTTTAGGAATTCGACATTTTTTTTCTCAGTGCGCATCTGGTTTTTAATGTTAATGACTAGATATTTACCTTTTTACTTATAACTAACTTGACGATCTTTACTAACCTTTATTTCATAAGTCCGAATGCAGAGTCCGACCTAAATACTAAATACTAACCATGTACATTGCACAGTCGCTCACTTAAGTTTAAAGAGATCACGTAAACCATCCGATGATTGGTCGTTACCTCATGTTTCTTTAATTATTACGTAAAAATGTAATCTTGATTCATATCTATAAATCGTTATAATTTATACGTTAAATGCCCAAAAAAGACTACAAGGGTAGTGTTGTAGATTTGTATTTAATTACACTACAATTAACTCTTGTTTTGAAATTAACGATTAGATAAACATTTAACCATCTCAGAATGATAAATTTTGTTAAGAAAGGTATAGGTATAAATCAAAAAGATAAAACATCAAAATATGATTTATAACGTTGCCATTGACGATTATTAAAAAGTGTTCGTTTAGTTTAATTTAATAAGATTAAATACTATGTGGAAGATGTTATAATTGCTATAATCCCTAAAATGCTGCCATCCATCAAACTTCTGTTACAATGAAATTAATAGGTCAGCCCGGAGGTGTATATACCTACCTGTAACTTGCCAGTATAGATAACCAGATGTTGCTAAAAATACAATTGTAGGTATTCGCTTAGTTTTTTTTAAACATTGGCAAGAAAAACGTATAGACCAAGAGAATTTGTAATGTAAATTTATTGTGTTTTATTGGATCGTAAATAATGTTTTAAAATATTACGTAGTAATTATTGTGATATTATACATACCTATACCTTTTATATATATTAATTATCTATAACCGTAAACGTCAAAATAAGTGACTATATATTTGTTTTTATGAAGGTATCACATGTTTGTAACACAGGACTAGCAACCTATATAATAGATATATATGACTGATGATTCTTATATAATTACAGCATTATTTGTTATTTAATGTATGATAATGTTTATGTAGGTATGAGGTGGTACCTACTTTTATCAAGGGCAAATTCATTGTTAAAAATATATCACCGAAAAGATATATGTACACTCTATCCATATAACTAAATCATTAGAATCTGGTATCATATGTTTTATTTTTGAATCATCTTAACAATATATGTTTTGCATGCTAACAATGTCGTTAAGCCAAGTGCCCTTGAACTGATAATCTTTTTTGTTGATAACAACAAAACTTCATGTTAAAAGCAACCAAATCATATTAGTACCAACGAAATGTTTGGTTATTGTAACCAAATGTTTTGTGCACACAGCTAAATCGTAGGCCAAACAATTATAAATAGCTAAACTTGAGTTACCAATAACAAAGGTTTGGTTAAAATGCAGGTAGGCAAACAGTTTAGATATCCTTTTTTCAGTGTAGAGTCATAATGCATCACTAAGCGGCGCTATATGAATTATTATAAATTATAACCTAATAAGAATAAGAAGATTAATACTTTGTGGTATTCCAACAATACCTTGCTCTAAACTACTTATTGAGTTTCAAACTTAGTTCAGAAGTACCTATACATCGACAGGTGCGTTATTACTATCGATGGAAGAAGTATAGGTACTTCCGAAACAAGTCGTGTTAAGTTTAAAACGCAAAAAGTGGTTTTGGACAATTTATTTGCACCATCGTTACTTTACATTTTTTTCAATTGCACGACACCTTTAACAGGCAGTTTCAGTGCGACTTTTTCTCGTTAGCTTATCGAATGCTGATTTTGAAATGCTAGACCCTCCAAAAGAATCTTCATCAAGCAAAGTTATGAATACTTTGAAATTCGTATAAGGGTGCTGCGAGCAATCACATCTGCACAAGCGGCAGGTAGGTTAAAAATCTAAGTGGTGACCTCTACCTCTCATGTAGTTTAATGGTTTGTAAAGAAGCAAAATACTCATGTAAAATTGGATAATCTATTAAAAAAATGTCTACTTTATATCTCATTATAAGTTTCTAAGAAATATTTTACGCTGCGTGGACGTAAATGGGATTGCATTCTCAGATGTTCATATTATTTGTAAAAAGTTATTTTATATACCCCAAAGAATCTACATACAAGAGTGGTGGTGGCAGCACACGCCGATGGTCGTAGGTATGTAGTTATAGATGCTAGCAACATTATTGTACTCACTAAATATTATACCTACACTTAAAAATTAATGCAAACATTGAGGATAATATTTGTAGGAGTGCCAAATGCAGCAACACTGAAAAAAAAATAGGTTAAAATTAACCGAACTAAAGCTGTTGCTTTCATTGTTTACAAGTAATTTCTCAATAGATGGCGTTTCAAAAAAAATGTTTCTTCGTTACCTACTTCATAGATATATGTCAATAGTATAACTCCTTATTTTTTAGGTGAATTGTTACACATTATTCAAATATAGAGAACAAAAAAAATTTCATTGATATCTAAGGGAACTCAATAAGAAGGCCAACCGCCGTGGTACAGTTGGTAAGCCGTTCGGTTTCTGTGCGGGCGTCCTGGGTTCTATTCCCAGCAGAGGAGAAATTTATTTAAATTCATTTCTCACGCAATTATTGCTTCTCTGGGCTGGAAACTCTGGTTAGTTGGAAGAAATTTCCATACGGCAATAAACTCGCCACTTGCGCAGGGTGCAAGGAAGTGTTCATTATTATTTAGGCATAATTGGTGAACTTTGCGCAAGCGCATTAAGTGATCACGTAAACCTGCCGATGACAGGTCGTAAGCCCTGTAGGTGCCTGAGATGTTAAAAAGTTTGTCAATAAAAATATCATTTGACTCCCAACAGAAAAAAAATCCAATGTTTGCCTATATGCAATTCAAAAAATATTCGATTTATATTGAAGCTCTGATTTTTCTGCATTTAGCATTTTCACAAATGTTTCTCAAAGATTTTTAATAATTTTTAAGTGAGTCTAATAATTTGGCCAGCCCCTGTAGTATGTATGTATGTACCAATCCGAAGAAGAAATCAAAGTGTTGTCAATAAATAATTGATCCCCGCATCTCATCGCGTGGTATCTGCACGAGACACAAGACAATGGCAGTGCATCGATTGTTCCATCGATCGGGCCCCAGGGCAGGTGTTGGGAGGGCCGCGGACAATGGGCCGCCCACTGCAGCCGCCCACGCCCCGAGCGGACCGCGATACCGATATAAACTTGTGTCTCCTCTTTTAACATATATTACTAATTTTGCATTGTGACCGCACTAAGGTATAATGAAGGTACAACACACATAAGTTGTGGTACAACATTCCACCTGCGTAGGTAGGTATTAAGTACCTACCTAATTACATGAAGATTCATATTTTTTAATACACCATTTTCATTTTATTCACATGTCTGTCTGTACTGGAATTTTGCATTCGATTTTTAACAAACTTCCAGTTAGATATCTGAGATTTTATGAATTTGTGTATTCCCGATGACATTGCACTTTAAAACCGTTTGGTATTAGGTACTAGACTTCAATTATTACTATTTTTATTTACCTTTTATCACACAATATTTATAATGACAACAATAACTGCTGTCCAACTAAAAAAATCCTGTTATTCTAGGGCTAGCAGTTTACAATTTTTATTGTCAATTATATTGGATTTAACTTTTTGATCGTCAGTTCTTGATGGAACTCCATTTAAATTAATTAATATTTTTAAATAAAAAACTTGTTTAAAATCAATTTCACTATTTATTAAGACTACAACCTAAAACCGGTTTCGTGCTAAGCACATTTTCAATTAAATGCAATTATGAACCAGGTGATTGTTCCCGTTCCACACTAAATATGTACACAATCTCAACTTTCTGCACTGACAATCATTACCTTAACAAACATATGGGCTCACACAAAACAAATCAACCAGGTCCGCCATAATATTACTGCTATACATATTGCATAATATTCAGGCGTTATTACATCGATTTTGAAACTTTGAAAATGGTTCCATCAATTTTTTATTTATGTACCTACTTCGTCAGCCTTCTTGGCTCAGTTAGTTGGGTATCTGACTGCTGATCTAAAGGTCCCGGGTTCGATTCCCGGTGGAAACAGTTTTTAATTGTGTTATCAGTCTGGATCTGTGAGACGATTAATTTCGTAAGTCTCCAGATTGTGACAACTTGTTTTTGGGTGCGTGTTAAATCAATATTTGACATAGTACCTACCTGTTTGTTGCCCGAGAAGAAATGTAAAATATTAAAATAAAATAAAAATATTGTTAAGTCATCATCATCGTCATTGGCCCTACAGCGCGTTGTGGGCCTTGGCCTCCTTCAAAATCAAATAAATCAATATTGTTAAGTACCAAATTATAATTTTCTTCCTTTCATAAGAAAATATAAAATTATCTGAATTGAATTTTGATTAATACTTATTATATTTGAATTAGGTACCCCGACATGAGACTTAAAAGTAAAGTTAGAATTTATAAGACTTGTGTACGACCCATAATGACGTATAGAATCGAATGTAGGGCCGACACATCCATGACGAAGAGTACACTAAGAGTGTCAGAAATGAGAACTCTTCGAGCAATAGCCGGTCTCACGCTTAGAGACAGAATAAGAAACACGAGAGTCAGAGAGATCTGCGAGATTGAGGATGTCGTCAGATGGGGTCGGCAAAGAAGGAGATTCTGGTATGCTCATGTAAATAGGATGGAGGCATCCAGGATCCCTTACATAGCACTACGCAGCCGACCCGAAGGAAGACGACCACCAGGCAGACCACCAAAGAGGTGGAAGGACAGCTGGGACTCGCAGGAGAACAACGTCTCTGCAAATAACAGGCCCTTAGGCCTAACATAAGAAGAAGAAGAAGAATTAGGTACGTATAACAATATGAACAAAGGCCGGTTAATTGTCATGAGGCAATTTCTTTCATCCAACTTACTTACTTACTTTATGGGTCCGGACCTTAGACCTTGCCACTCCAATAGGCGGCGACGGATATCGCTTTGTCGTTCGCTGTTTTTAAGTCATCTGTGCTGCATGTCGTCTTCATTTGTGGGCATATTAGTAGATGGGCGTCATTCTATTCCTCTCCGCAGTCACAGCATGTACCTTCTTCCTCCGGAAATCCCCACCTCTGTTGGTTCCTTTTACATCTAGTCACCACCACTCTCAGTCTGTTAAGGGTCCTCCTTGTTGGAAAGTCTAAACCAAAAGCGGTGTTCACTTCCTTAGATGGTGTCATTCAGAGTCTGCTGCCGAGTTGCTGCCTCCATAGATCCTCTCTATACCGTTTTGTGGAGGTTCCCAATTCCGTAGTAGATATAAGAAAGTTTTTCCTCGACCGCAGTCTCGGTGCAGCCATCTGGTGGTTGTGGTGGTGGTGGTGGTCCAGTCAACTTATATAACATATTTAGATGGTGGCAGAGCGGTTGGCGCATTGGGTTTGTAATCGAGTGGTTGCAAGTTCGAATCCTGCCACGACCGATTGGGATGACCTAGCACAAGCATTTGCCATTTATGTATAATTTTGGGAATGTATTAGGATGTAGGTATATGTAGGTACTTGTAACTACAAAAATATATTTATTCTTTTATTTGTAAAACTAGCTTTTATGTCCCGCCGTTGGCCAAGAATGTAAAATTGTGAAAGAAAAAGCAATCGTTTTTATAATATTGTCACCCAATTATTTTGCAATATCAGACTATGAAAAGTGGTTTGAAATTTGATTGAGTTTAAGTATTGTAAAATGTTCAAGTGATGGCCACAACCCATTCTTTTTTATATATTGCTATAAAGTGTGAATGAAGTATAATATTTATACAATTTCTGCTCGCATGGACTATGCGTAATGGTTTTAAATATGACTGTTTATCAACGTTGTAAAGAGATTGGTTTGGCCACAACCCCCATTTTTAAATATTATCATCGAAAGCAAATTGAAATGTGTACCTATTGAAAATTTAGTAATTTTGGATGTTGGGATGTGGTTAAAATTTGATTAAACAAACGTAGGTACTGAAAAGATCTAGTATTGGTCACATCCCATTCGTTTTTATATTTTTTCATCAAGTGTGCATTATATTTTTGCTCAATTTGACTGAAAGTCTTCATTAACGAAGAAGAAGAAGACTTGAACTATAGTAAATAGTTTTTAATTTGAATATAAATGTTGTGAAGAGTTCAGTAATGGCCACAACCCCCATTCTTTAAATATTAGGTGTTGAAAATTATTCAAAATAGGATGATATAAATGGTTTAAATTTAATTAAACAAAAGTATTGAAAAGATTCTAGTGCAGGTTATATCGTCACATCCCATATCCCATTCATTTCATATGTATTTTCATCAAGTGTGCATATCGTTAATAATATTTCTGCACAATAGACTATTAGACTTAAAACTAACCCAAAAGACTAAATAAAAAAGAGAAAAATAAGTATAAGACTATAAGAAATAGTTTGTATAAAAAACTATTCCAATGGTCTACATAAAATAAGTAAAAATACATATACCTAATAGAAGAATTAGACTATTGGAAATAGATTGTATAAAAGCTCACCCAAAGGTCTACAAAAAAGAAGAAGAAGAATATTTAGACTATTGGAAATAGTTTGTATAAATACTGACCAAAAGGTCTACATAAAAGAAAATGAATAAGACTATTGGAAATAGTTTGTATTAAAACTCTCCCAAAAGTCTACGTACTTAAATGAAGAAGAATAATAATTAGACTAAAGGAAATAATTTTTATAAAAAAATGACCCAAATGTATACATAAAAGAAGAAGAAGATGAATTAGACAATAGGAAATAGTTTGTAAAAAAACTGCCCTAAAGGTCTACATAAAATTAAGAAGAAAAAGAATTAGACTCCAGGACCCGCCGCTTCAGGCCCTTCAGTACCTCCCGTCCCTTTAATCCCTCATTACGTCCCTTCCCATCAGGCCCTTCAGTACCTTCCGTCCCTTCAGGCAGTTTTATACCTCCCGTCCCTTCAGGACCTTTAGTGCCTCCCTTCCCTTCATTACATCCCGTCCCATCAGTCGGTTAAGAAAAGTTTAAATCCAGAAACCATCCTGGAAGAACCGCGAAGAGATGAAAGAACCTTCTTTTCCCAGGATGCTCTACTTAATAGGTAAAATGACTAAATATACGAAGAAGAAGAAAAAAGTTTAAACCCAGATACCTGCGAAGAGATGGAAGGACAGTTGGACCTTCTTCTCCCAGGATTCTCCAACTTCATAGGTAAAATGACCAAAAATACACGATGAAGAAGAAGAAGAAGAAATAAGTTTAAATCCAGATACCTGCGAAGAGATGGAAGGAAAATTGGACATTCTTCTCCCAGGTTAGTCCACCTTCAAAGGTAAAATGACCAAATAGACGATGAAGAAGAAGAAGAAAAAAGTTTAAATCCAGAAACCTGCGAAGAGATGGAAGGAAAATTGGACCTTCATCTCCCAGGATAGTTCATCTTCATAGGTAAGATGACCAAGTACACGTTGAAGAAAAAGAAGAAAAAAGTTTATATGCAGAACCCGTCCTGGAAGACCTGTGAAGAGATGGAGGGACAGTCGGACCTTCTTTTCCCAGGATACTCCCCCTTCATAGGTAAAACGACCAAATACACGAAGAAGAAGAAGAATAAGAAAAAAGTTTAAATCCAAAAACCATCCTGGGCATACGCTCGACAATTCACCAAAGTTTCATTATAATCGGACAAACGGTTGATAAATAAATAAATAAAATAATTTTCCTATAGGAAATCAGTATAGGTATATTATTGTTGATTTGTAAGTAAATAGTATTAGGTAGGTACCTACCTACAACAACCTTCTAAATAAATTCGATTCCTAACAAATTTTATTTGAATATCACATTCTTTCTGTAGCCATGGAAACGATTCGAACACGTAAGTAATATCGAATGGTTCGGATACATTTTTTGAATATGTAGGTACCTACATTGGTTTGTTCGATGCCATAAAAATGAAAATTGTCCGAAATATCAAATATTATATACAAATTATGCAATTTTATTATGCCCATATCTTTACTAATAATTAACAGACTTTTACAATATACGTCTTAAAACTTGCTGTAATGTCTTGTGTTTCATTTTATTATTTCATATTTATATTTATTTCAAAGGTTTATTATTTTCAAGAACATATTCATTCGGTAGGAAAATGAAATATTGTATGAAAAGATATTAAAATGGCGGCATTTATGTACAAAACGCTTACTTTAAAAATAAGTTAAACATTATAATTATACAAAATATTCACCATGTTTTTCACTTAAACGCTAAGTTATACTTGAAAGTAAATTTTTTTCGTGTAAATACGTACTTCTAACTTTTAAACTAACAGATATATGCGTGCAAAATGTACACTTTTTTGACAGATACGACTTGGAAAATTTTGTATGAAAAAAATAATTATTGAAATATTTTTAAAATTCAGCATTTTTATCGCATTATTTTTAGCGTGACACTGCATCAGGTATACAGGTACACGTTCGCACATAAATTAGATTTTTAGATGCTCTTGGTTTTTCAGAAGGCGTGAGACAAACACACACACACACACATACACACACACACACACACACACATACACTAACATTTTGATTGCTTTATTACTTTAGACTAGCCTTTATGTCCCGCCGTTGGCCAAGAATGTAAAACTGTGAAGGAATAAGCAATCGTTTTTATAATATTGTCACCCAATTATTTTGCAATATCGGACTATGAAAAGTGGTTTGAAATTTGATTGAGTTTAAGCATTGTAAAATGTTCAAGTGATGGCCACAACCCATTCTTTTTTATATATTGCTATAAAGTGTGAATGAAGTATAATATACAATTTCTGCACGCATGGACTACGCGAAATGGTTTTAAATATGAATGTTTATCAACGTTGTAAAGAGATTGGTTTGGCCACAACCCCCATTTCTAAATATTATCATCGAAAACAAATTGTAATATATACCTATTGAAAATTTAGTAATTTTGGATGTTGGAATGTGGTTAAAATTTGATTAAATAATGTACTGAAAAGATCTAGTGTTGGTCACATCCCATTCGTTTTTATATTTTTTCATCAAGTGTGCATTATATTTTTGCACAATTAGACTGATAGACTTAAAATAGACATAAAAGTCTACATTAACGAATAAGAAAAAGACTTAAACTATAGTAAATAGTTTTTAATTTGAATATAAACGTTGTGAAGAGTTCAGTAATGGCCACAACCCCCATTATTTAAATATCGTCAACGAAATCAAATATGAAGGTGTTGAAAATTATTCAAAATAGGATGATATAAATGGTTTAAATTTGATTAAACAAAAGTATTGAAAAGATTTTAGTGCAGATTACATCGTCACATCCCACATCCCATTCGTACATAATATGTATTTTCATCAAGTGTGAAAATAGACTATTAGACTTAAAACTAACCCAAAAGTCTAAATAAAAAAGAGAAGAATAAGTATAAGACTAAAAGAAATAGTTTGTATAAAAAACTATTTCAATGGTCTACATAAAATAAGAAAAAATACATAAAATAGAAGAATTAGACTATTGGAAATAGATTGTATAAAAACTGACTAAAAGGTCTACATAAAAGAAGAAGAAGATTAATCCATAGGAAATAGTTTTGTATAAAATTCACCAAAGTTCTACATAAAATAAGAAAACGAAGAAAAAGACTAAAGGAAATAGTTTGTGTAAAAACTGTAAAGTCTACATAAAATTAAGAAGAAAAAGAATTAGACTCCATGAACCGTCGCTTCAGGCCCTTCAGTACCTCCCGTCCCTTCAATCCTTCATTACTTCCCTTTCAATCAGGCCCTTCAGTACCTCCCGTCCCTTCAGGCCCTTTTATACCTCCCATCCCTTCAGGCCCTTTAGTGCATCCCTTCCATTCATTACATCCCGTCCCTTCAGCCGCTTAAGAAAAGTTTAAATCCAGAAACCATCCTGGAAGAACCGCGAAGAGATGAAAGGACCTTCTTTTCCCAGGATACTCCACCTTCAAAGGTAAAATGACTAAATACACGAAGAAGAAGAAGAAAAAAGTTTAAATCCAGATACCTGCGAAGATATGGAAGGAAAATTGGACCTTCTTCTCCCAGGATAGTCCACCTTCATAGGTAAAATGACCAAATGCACGATGAAGAAGAAAAAGAAGAAGAAGAAAAAAGTTTATATCCAAAAACCGTCTTGGAAGACTTGCGAAGAGTTGGAAGAACAGTTGGACCTTCTTCTCCCAGGATTCTCCAACTTCATAGGTAAAATGACCAAAAATACACGAAGAAGAAGAAGAAGAAGAAAAAAGCTTAAATCCAGAAACCTGCGAAGAGATGGAAGGACAATTGGACCTTCTTCTCCCAGGTTAGTCCACCTTCATAGGTAAAATGACCAAATACACGATGAAGAAGAAGAAGAAAAAAGTTTAAATCCAGGAACCGACCTGGAAGACCTGCGAAAAGATGGAGAGACAGTCGGACCTTCGTTTCCCAGGATATTCCGCTTTCATTGGTAAAATGACCAAATACACAAAGAAGAAGAAGAATAAGAAAAAAAATTAAATCCAGAAACCATCCCGGGCATACGCTCGACAATTCACCAAAGTTTCATTGTAATCGGACAAACGGTTTAGGAGCACATAGCATACATGCATCCATACATAAATAAATAAATAAAATAATTTTCCTATAGGAAATCAGTATATTTTTGATTTGTAAGTAAATAGTATTAGGTAGGTACCTACCTACAACAATGTTCTAAATAAATTCGATTCATAACAAATTTTATTTGAATATCAGAATCTTTCCGTAACCATAGTAACCATCGAACATATAAAATATTACTATCAAATGGGCTCGATACATTTTTTTGGATATGTAGGTAGGTACCTACATTGGTTTGTTCGATGCCATAAAAATGAAAATTGTCAGAAAAATCAAATATTATTTACAAATTATGCAATTTTATTATGCCTATATCTTTACTAATAATAAGCACATTTTTACAATATATGTCTTAAAACTTGCTGTAATGTCTTGTGTTTCATTTTATTATTTCATAATTACATTTATTTCAAAGGTTTATTATTTTCAAGAACATATTCATTCGGTAGGAAAATGAAATATTGTATGAAAAGATATTAAAATGGCGGCGTTTATGTACAAAACGCTTACTTTAAAAATAAGTTAAACATTATAATTATACAAAATATTCACCATGTTTTTCACTTAAACGCTAAGTTATACTTGAAAATATATTTTCTTCGTGTAAATACGTACTTCTAACTTTTAAACTAACAGATATTTGCGTGCAAAATGTACACTTTTTTGACAGATACGACTTGGAAAATTTTGTATGAAAAAAATAATTATTGAAATATTTTTAAAATTCAGCATTTTTATCGCATTATTTTTAGCGTGACACTGCATCAGGTATACAGGTACACGTTCGCACATAAATTAGATTTTTAGATGCTCTTGGTTTTTCAGAAGGCGTGAGACAAACACACACACACACACATACACACACACAAACACTAACATTTTGATTGCTTTATTACTTTAGACTAGCTTTTATGTCCCGCCGTTGGCCAAGAATGTAAAATTGTGAAAGAAAAAGCAATCGTTTTTATAATATTGTCACCCAATTATTTTGCAATATCAGACTATGAAAAGTGGTTTGAAATTTGATTGAGTTTAAGTATTGTAAAATGTTCAAGTGATGGCCACAACCCATTCTTTTTTATATATTGCTATAAAGTGTGAATGAAGTACCTATAATATTTATACAATTTCTGCTCGCATGGACTATGCGTAATGGTTTTAAATATGACTGTTTATCAACGTTGTAAAGAGATTGGTTTGGCCACAACCCCCATTTTTAAATATTATCATCGAAAACAAATTGTAATGTGTACCTATTGAAAATTTAGTAATTTTGGATGTTGGGATGTGGTTAAAATTTGATTAAACAAACGTAGGTACTGAAAAGATCTAGTATTGGTCACATCCCATTCGTTTTTATATTTTTTCATCAAGTGTGCATTATATTTTTGCTCAATTTGACTGAAAGTCTTCATTAACGAAGAAGAAGAAGACTTGAACTATAGTAAATAGTTTTTAATTTGAATATAAATGTTGTGAAGAGTTCAGTAATGGCCACAACCCCCATTCTTTAAATATTAGGTGTTGAAAATTATTCAAAATAGGATGATATAAATGGTTTAGATTTAATTAAACAAAAGTATTGAAAAGATTCTAGTGCAGGTTATATCGTCACATCCCATATCCCATTCATTTCATATGTATTTTCATCAAGTGTGCATATCGTTAATAATATTTCTGCACAATAGACTATTAGACTTAAAACTAACCCAAAAGACTAAATAAAAAAGAGAAAAATAAGTATAAGACTATAAGAAATAGTTTGTATAAAAAACTATTCCAATGGTCTACATAAAATAAGTAAAAATACATATACCTAATAGAAGAATTAGACTATTGGAAATAGATTGTATAAAAGCTCACCCAAAGGTCTACAAAAAAGAAGAAGAAGAATATTTAGACTATTGGAAATAGTTTGTATAAATACTGACCAAAAGGTCTACATAAAAGAAAATGAATAAGACTATTGGAAATAGTTTGTATTAAAACTCTCCCAAAAGTCTACGTACTTAAATGAAGAAGAATAATAATTAGACTAAAGGAAATAATTTTTATAAAAAAATGACCCAAATGTATACATAAAAGAAGAAGAAGATGAATTAGACAATAGGAAATAGTTTGTAAAAAAACTGCCCTAAAGGTCTACATAAAATTAAGAAGAAAAAGAATTAGACTCCAGGACCCGCCGCTTCAGGCCCTTCAGTACCTCCCGTCCCTTTAATCCCTCATTACGTCCCTTCCCATCAGGCCCTTCAGTACCTTCCGTCCCTTCAGGCAGTTTTATACCTCCCGTCCCTTCAGGACCTTTAGTGCCTCCCTTCCCTTCATTACATCCCGTCCCATCAGTCGGTTAAGAAAAGTTTAAATCCAGAAACCATCCTGGAAGAACCGCGAAGAGATGAAAGAACCTTCTTTTCCCAGGATGCTCTACTTAATAGGTAAAATGACTAAATATACGAAGAAGAAGAAAAAAGTTTAAACCCAGATACCTGCGAAGAGATGGAAGGACAGTTGGACCTTCTTCTCCCAGGATTCTCCAACTTCATAGGTAAAATGACCAAAAATACACGATGAAGAAGAAGAAGAAGAAATAAGTTTAAATCCAGATACCTGCGAAGAGATGGAAGGAAAATTGGACATTCTTCTCCCAGGTTAGTCCACCTTCAAAGGTAAAATGACCAAATAGACGATGAAGAAGAAGAAGAAAAAAGTTTAAATCCAGAAACCTGCGAAGAGATGGAAGGAAAATTGGACCTTCATCTCCCAGGATAGTTCATTTTCATAGGTAAGATGACCAAGTACACGTTGAAGAAAAAGAAGAAAAAAGTTTATATGCAGAACCCGTCCTGGAAGACCTGTGAAGAGATGGAGGGACAGTCGGACCTTCTTTTCCCAGGATACTCCCCCTTCATAGGTAAAACGACCAAATACACGAAGAAGAAGAAGAATAAGAAAAAAGTTTAAATCCAAAAACCATCCTGGGCATACGCTCGACAATTCACCAAAGTTTCATTATAATCGGACAAACGGTTGGTAAATAAATAAATAAAATAATTTTCCTATAGGAAATCAGTATAGGTATATTATTGTTGATTTGTAAGTAAATAGTATTAGGTAGGTACCTACCTACAACAACCTTCTAAATAAATTCGATTCCTAACAAATTTTATTTGAATATCACATTCTTTCTGTAGCCATGGAAACGATTCGAACACGTAAGTAATATCGAATGGTTCGGATACATTTTTTGAATATGTAGGTACCTACATTGGTTTGTTCGATGCCATAAAAATGAAAATTGTCAGAAAAATCAAATATTATTTACAAATTATGCAATTTTATTATGCCTATATCTTTACTAATAAATAACACATTTTTACAATATATGTCTTAAAACTTGCCGTAATGTCTTGTGTTTCATTTTATTATTTCATAATTACATTTATTTCAAAGGTTTATTATTTTCAAGAACATATTCATTCGGTGGGAAAATGAAATATTGTATGAAAAGATATTAAAATGGCGGCGTTTATGTACAAAAGGCTTACTTTAAAAATAAGTTAAACATTATAATTATACCAAATATTCACCATGTTTTTCACTTAAACGCTAAGTTATACTTCAAAATATATTTTTTTTGTGTAAATACCTACTTCTAACTTTTAAACTAACAGATATTTGCGTGCAAAATGTACACTTTTTTGACAGATACGACTTGGAAAATTTTGTATGAAAAAAATAATTATTGAAATATTTTTAAAATTCAGCATTTTTATCGCATTATTTTTAGCGTGACACTGCATCAGGTATACAGGTACACGTTCGCACATAAATTAGATTTTTAGATGCTCTTGGTTTTTCAGAAGGCGTGAGACAAACACACACACACACACATACACACACACAAACACTAACATTTTGATTGCTTTATTACTTTAGATAACCAGGTACCTAAGTAGAAAAAATATAATATTCAACAATAACAGACTGATTATAGCAAGTATCTACCTATACTTAATTTTATTCTTGATTATTCTATTGAGAAATTACTATTTATCAATTAGGTATTTTATAATATAAATTCGTTCTTTAAATCCTAAAAAATGGTTAATGGTTGTAAAAAATTCCTGCTTTTCTTTCCATTAGTAAAATTATTTGTATGATTTAATACTATACTCCTGGGAAATGTAATCTACCAACTGTATAGCATTATCCAAAATTTTAGACTTGTAACTTTGGAAAGTCGATTGGTTGTTTGAATTTACAAATAATCTGCACGCAAACAATTTATTCTATACATTCTTCTTCTTCTCCGCTACAGCCCAAATCAAGCCTTGGCCTCCGTTAACTTTCGCCTCCATCCCATCCTGTCCTCTGCTGCCACTTTCCAGATCCTCTCCAGATCATCTTCCCACCGCAGCCTTGGTCTTCTTACCCTTCTTCTCCCACCCGGGTGTCCAGTCATGATTCGTTTCGGCACCCGTGAGGTTGGCATTCGTTGTACATGTCCAGCCCATCTCAGATTAAGTAATTTCAATTAGGTACACTTCCATAAGGAGGCTATTATTTTTTGTCATCTTAATATATAAAAATCTCTTGTCACGATGTTCATACACGCTAATCTCCGAAACCGCACAAACCGTTTTTTAAACTATTTTTTTCAACATTTTTTTTTAATTTTTCATCCTAAAATACCTACATATAAACACAAATTTTGACTTTCCTACACCCCCTCTGAGAATTTTTTTATATGAGAAAAGGGCCGTAATTTATTTTTAAGTTGTTTAAGCTAGCAATAGATGGCGGTGTGAACAAATCTATTGACATCTGTATTATTGTGCAACTAGGGTCTTATTTAGGTACTATTTAAAATACGAGTTTAATCCAATGCTAAGTCAGTTTCGGCCATACAAAAAACTGGGTAAGTATCAGCTTGCAAATAGTAAATAAGATCACTTAGAGAGTTATACCACACTCACCAAATACGAAAAAAATAAATAAAATGCAATCTATGTAGAAGGTCTGTGGCAGAACAGCGTCTACCACAGTAAAATAAATTAAAGTAATAATAAATTTAGAAGTTACGGATTAGGTAATTAATTTTCTTTGAATGCGCTTGAAATTGCGTCTATTGAGCATAGTTTCGTTTAATTTATTTACCTACAAATTTCTAATACGAAACAGGGTTTGTTATAAAAATGATAAAACAAAATTCAAAAATTAACGACGTGGATCGTTTTAAAAAACGATTGTTTAATTACAGTGAGAAAACGATATACCAATCTGGAATCAAACCTGGGTTCTACGGAGTCAGATATTCAAGCAACCGAGCCATTAAGAGGCCATTATTGTTACCAAACTTTCAATCTAACAAAGTATGTAGATTGATTTCACACATCATTATAATATTGAGTTTATTTTAACAACAAAAATCTCATTAATATCTCTGACCGCAAATAGGTCTATTACCATCATATCTATCAAACACGTAACAAATAATCTAAGTAAGTACATGATACATTGATACGTGGTAGTTATAGATATAAATTAGTAGGTATATAAGTTAACACACGAATGTGTCAATGCGTTAGATCATTATTTTGTTTTTGTTACATTGCTTAATATTTTTTAGATTCTGTTTATACGTTAGATGTTAAAATAATATTTTCAATTCTTGTTACAATCACATATTTGCCCTATTTCTCATTAATAATTTGACAATCACAGAATGCACGAAGACCATTTCCATTGTAGGTATGTATACGTTTTTTAAATAAAAAATCAATCATACTAAGTCGCCCTATTAACTTTTGTCCAAATGCTTTATAGAATTAGAACTCCAGCCAGTTTCATAAAAAGCAGCAAAAGAACCCTTTAGTTAAAGGTCCATTAAAAATTTAGAGTCGCCTTTAAGTCGTTGCGTTTCATAAATAATAATGCCGCGTACTTTAGTAAAAGGCAGAAATGTCACCAAAATACCTGAAAGTTGGCAATATTGCTATCAAAATCTATGGAAACATAGCTCATAGCATAGGTAAATCTTTCTGTTTACTACCAATATGTTATTTCTGTCATTGAATTGATCATTGATGTATAGGACATGTTTATGGAACAAAATCTATCAAAAAATTCTCCTTATTTCTACTTTTCCATGTGGTCGATTTTTTCCTATATACTTTTCACTGCTGTACCTATCACAGTACGCATCTTCTAATTAGCTCATTTTGAAAACATCATTTTTTATATTATTTATAAAAAAATGTTTAAATAATAACAAAACTATTGAATATTAGTAAGTAATATGCACATGATCGTCAACATTCAATTGACAATATTGACATCAACAAGAACTGACTTGAACATTATGTCATATTGCAGCACACTCTGGTGGCAAAAAATGAACTGCTCTTAAGGAAGACTTTAGTGACTAAAGTACGAAGACACTAGACTTTAAATTAAAGTGAACTTTAAGTGACATTTTGTTGTTATGAAACGCAATTTATTTTAAAGTCAACATTAAGTCTCCTTTAATTTTTATGAAACTGGCCATTATACCTATACAGAAAATCTCAATGCTCGATGTCTTCTTGATGACACATTTTTAGATACTGTTTTTGAATGTAGTGTGGAGACAAGATTTTCTAGAACGTGAAAGTTTTAAGATAGAAAAATATCATAAACAAATTAAATAAACAAATATTATTTATGGAAAACAAATCAGTGAAAACACAAAACCGTCACGATTAAAATTTATAAATGAACTCTGCGTGATATTCTGAGCCTATTGATGTGTAAAAAATATACTGAAAAATTGTATTATTATAACTCTAGAGTATTCCATAGCTTAAGAGAGTAAGAAAATAGCTTTATACAAAGAAAATCCAACAAGTAAGTATGAAAATTGCCGGAAAACTCTGTGAGTTTGTGAAACCGTTAGGTGAACATTTTTTTTATAAATATCGGTATATTTTTCAATGGGATCGAATGGGCCGTCAAATAGACATGACCCATGGGCCGCACGTAGGTTAGGGCGGTGCCCAGGGCGGCACTAAATCATGTGCGCTGGCCGTCTGATAAGGGAGGGGGCCACCCATACATCGTTCTTGAACAACATACTCAGGGCTGGTTCATATTCACAACCATAATAATATATAATTTAAACAGTGTACTTACTTACATACCTAAAGCTTGCAAACAATTATTTTTTTATATGTATTGTATATACTTAGTATAATATTTATTATATTCCTAAATAAAGAGAATTAATTTTTTATCATAGGCACCTTTGTTTTACTTTACATACAGTTAAACATCTATTTTCTTCAAAAGTTTGCTGTAGATGCTAAACATGCCTTTGTTTGTCTTTCTAGCATTTAGTTGGAAGGAAGAAAACAATAAAAGATAAAAGACAATAAATAAATAAATTTACAGTACCTATTGGCTATAATTTTCATCTTTTACCATGAGTAATATAGGTATGAGTATAGGTACTTATATTTTTTTCTCATTTATTTTTTTTTATATTTCATGTCGGTATGTAACTTGAAGTAGACTGTGCAAACGCGAATTTTTTCTGATTTCATCACAGAAATCAAATAAGGAAACATTGCGCTGCTATCAGTTAGCAGCGCAATGTTTCCTGGTGCTATGCGTGCTGCTTTTGGCACCGTAGATCATGACATTCTTATTTTTGTCCTGAAACATGAATATGGAATTTGTGAGAATATTTTAAAATGGATGAGATTATATTTATCAAATAGAAGACGGTCAGTCTTATTGCATACAAAATCATCTTTTTCAGAGAAAATTAAAAATGGCGTGCCACAGGGGTCAGTTTTAGGGCCAATTCTTTACATTTTGTATATATTAATGTATTTTCATTATGTATATATACGGATATTGTTCTACAAGCTAAAATTAAGCCCAACGAAAACAGAGTTTATGTGGATAACTTCACCGCGACAACAGCATCTCATTGAAAATATTCCGATTAAGATTAGTGGAGGAGCACTTACACCATCAAATACCTTTTAATATCTAGGCGTCCACTTGGACAACAAACTATCGCTGGACTTGCAAATCTCAAAAACTGTTAGCTTTTGTTGTTTCTTTCGAGACAATTTAAAAGTATCCGCTGGAGCTTACCCAGAAACGAAGCAAAAAGCTGATTTAGGTACTGTATCTAATGCTATTTTTGATGGTTTGCCCAATTAACAACTTGATCGATTGCAAATAGTATTCGACGTAGCTGTGTGATTAATACCTATAATATGGAGCTGACAAAATATGTTACATAAAACCTCTTCTTGACAAACTTAACTGGTTGAGATGTCCATAACGAGTACCTACACTATAAGGTATGCTTGATGATGTTTAAGGCTCTAAGCGACTTGGCTCCTCACTACATTCAAGAACTGTGTCAAAAGAATATTCCATTATGAAGACAGCTTAAATTGAAATCATCTGGATCACAGAGTACCAACTCTTTAAAAGAATTGGACAGAGTTAATAAGGCGGCTTAATATACCTAATCGCAGTTTCAGTGTGAACGGGACTTAATATTGAAATTAATTGCCCTTTGCCTTACGTGGAGCTCAAAGAATTGACACCTTCAGTAAATTATTTAAGACTGCCTTGTTTCGTTGAGCCTTGGAGTGATCTTGTATCACTAAACGGCACTATATAAATTATGGTTATTATTACTAACACGTCTTCCAAAATTTCAACCCACTATGTTAAATCAAAAAGGCAATTTACTCGGCCGTATACCACAGTGCAGCTGGTTTTCAGCAATGCAAGTTCATATACCTACTTAAGCAATTATCATTACAGTTAATGAATTATTATAAAGGCGAAATGATCTTTCACTAAAATTCTGATGATGTTATACTAACTGTTATGTGATACCTACCATTAGTAAAATGGTATACTTGAGATTATTTCTTAGATATTTTCGTTGTTCCGCTGGACTTGTGCCGCCCTACTCCGCCTATTTCCAACCTTATTCTCCGCCTGATCAAACCGTGCAATTATATTATATCACTGTATTAAAGGATTCCTTATACCTATGTATACTTAATTCATCACCCGTAATATTCGAACAAACAGAACTGGACACTCTTAACGACAAAATAGCCTCAAATATTCAAACAGCTGTTAAAAAGATTTCATACAGACAAAAGAAAAATATTACTAAACTATCAAATGACACTATCAAGTTACTTGAAGAACGCAAAACTCTCGATAGGGACTCAGATCATTATAAGCTCCTAAACAAAAATATCAGAAAAGAGATAAGGAAAGACATTAGAAGATATAATACAAAACTCATAACAGAAACAATAGAAAATAACAAAAATATGAAAGTCTTAAAAGGAATAGAATCTCGCGGCAACCATAACATAACTAAAATTAAGGATCAAAATGGAATTGTCGTAAGAGACAAGCATTCTATATGCAAAACCGTTGAAAATTTTTACTCAAAACTTTACACATCACATATTCTGTAGAAAACATCAGGTGATGGGTATTAGATGGTAGGTAGTGGACTGTATTTTTAAACGATCTCACCGATGCTTCTATATTCCTGGTTCACTGATTAGTTTTTCTGTGCACACATCCACACGCAGTGGTCTTCAAACTTGTACTGGTTAATTTCTTTCTTGACACTTATTGTCACCCAAAATTATTTTGACAAGTGACAATTCTCATACATCGGTGAGGGGACAATGGCATGGAAGGGATTTAAAGGAAATATGCTTCTACATAACCGCCCACTCAAATTTTAAACAAAATTTGACGAATTGTACATATCACGGTGGCCACAAACAAAATTAACTTTTAACAAACTCATATCACTAATGCAGCCATCACAAAATAAAACTCCACATTGTCCAATTCATGAAATTACAAACACACAAAAAAAATTCAATAACATACTATCCACAACAAAATCACATTAAAAAAAATTCAAAAAGATAGTTCACAGACTATATCAATGAAAACAATAGACAAACCTTTCTGTCATAATGAAAACACATTTAACTTAATTGTTATAATAACCAACTAAAACTATAAGACTAACATTATTCTTAACTATTTCTACTAAACATCTAAGGGACATATTTTCACAACAGGTCGAACAAATATTCCCTCTTTTGTCTTAACTTTTACCACCCGTACAATATTATCCTTTCCTGGCATGGTAGCCACAATTCTTCCCAATTTCCATTGTAAAGGATGTAACCTTTCTTATTTCACTAACACTAAATCTCCCACCTGTATATTAGGCACTGAAGTGAACCACTTTTTACGCTGTTGAAGTGAGGTATTCCACACTCCAACGTTTCCAAAAATCCTGATACATTCATTCTTGTGATCATCTGCCATCTATCGAACCTATTCAATTTAATATCTGTGACGTCATACTCTGGAATACCAACCAATACCTCACTTATAATAAAGTGAGCTGGCGTTAAGGCATCTACGCTGTCAATATCATTACACATTGGAACAAGTGGTCTGGAATTCACTACTGCCTCGATCTTAATTAATACTGTATTAAATTCCTCATAAGTCATCACTTGGTTGCCAACAACTCGCTTTAAGTGATACTTTATAGATCTTACGTTGATCTCATGTAGGCCACCAAAATGTGGACCTTTAGGAGGATTCAAATGCCAATCGATGCATTTTTCGAGACAGAAATTTCGAAAATCTGTATCCTGGATACAGTCATTATAAAATTTAAAAACTCCAGTCAAATATTTACGTGTGCCAACCAAATTTGTTCCGCAATCGCTGTATACTGTGGTACATAAACCACGTCGAGATACAAATCTCTCTAAGCAAGCAATAAATGCACTAGTAGATAATTCATTGACAATTTCAATATGTATGGCCTTTGTAGTCATACATACGAAAACACAAAAGTATGCCTTATACGTTTTCGAATTGCGACGTTTATTTTCCTTCAAAATAAACGGCCCGCCTAAGTCAATTGATACGTTTATGAATGGTCGATGACGAGTAACCCGAATAGCTGGCAAGTCAGACATTATTAGCTGCACTGGTGAAGCACTAAATCGCTTACACACAAGACACTTTGACAAAACAGACTTAATTCTATTTCTCGCTGAAACAATCCAATATTTCCTTTGTATTAAATGTTGCAGTGATCTGGGACCCACATGCAAATATGATATATGAAAATAATTTATCAATAATTTTCCAAACTCACTATGCTTATGCAACAATATTGGAAATTTCATTTTATCGGGTAGTGCAGAATATCTAATTCTTCCGCCCACTCTGACAAGTCCCTGTTTATCTATAAAACAATTCAACTTCTGCAGTTGAGGATTATCGCATTGATTTTTGTATTTTAACATATTAATATCCTTCATAAAATGTAAACTCTGATCATATTTTATAATTGCTTGTAAACTAATTTCCATTTCCCTATTACACAAATCTCCTTTAGTGCGATTATTAACATTCAACAGACAATTATTTTTAAACCTTAAAATCCAAGCTACTACACGTGTTAACTTTGTATATTTATTAGTTATGTTATACAATCCTAATCTATCTTTATCTTCTAAAATTAAAGCATTAGATTGATTAACTAACCCTTTATAGTCTGGCAATTGTGCAGGTACAATATAATCATCGCACCGTGGCCATCTGTCAACAGGTTCTAACAGCCACTCTGGTCCGTTTATCCACAACGTATGACCAACTAATTCTTCTGGATATAATCCTCTAGATGCACAATCTGCTGGATTACATTGAGATCTCACATGAAACCATTTTCCATGAGGCACGTTTTCCCAAATACGTTCTATTCGATTTGCAACAAATAATTTTAATAGATATGATGGTGTTTTAAGCCACGACAAAACAATACTAGAATCTGTGTACATATATACATCCTTTATAATAATTGCATCTTGAAATATAGATAAAGTATATTTAATTAATTTTGATAATAATAATGCACCACAGAGCTCCAAGCGTGGTATCGTTTGCATCTTAATTGGAGCAACCTTAGACTTGGCAGTCACCAGAGATATTTGTTTACTATCCTCAGTAACCAAATAACAAACAGCGCTATATCCATCATTAGAGGCGTCAGAAAAGCCAACTAAATAACACTGACTATCAACGCTTGTTCCAAAAAACCTACTCAATTTAAATTCCTCTAATAAAGACATTTGATCAACTATTTTATTCCACTGCACTTTCGTGGATTCTGGAATAATATCATCCCATCCAAATTTCATTTTCCACAAATTTTGAATGAAACTTTTCAATAAAAATGTAAACGGAGTGATCCATCCTACAGGGTCATATATCGATGAAACGACCGATAGAATCATACGCTTTGTATATTTAATATCAATTTTCTTAACCTGATAACTAAAAACATCAGTCACAAAATCCCATTTAATTCCTAATAATTTAATATGATTACTGTCTTCAGCAAAACAGATCACACTGCTATCAGATTTATTAAAATCTTGAATAAATTCAGGACAGTTAGTTGCCCATTTTGACAATTCAAAACAACCACTTCGTAAAATAGAAATCAACTGATCTCGTAAAATAATAGCATCTTCAATATTATGATCACCACATATAATATCATCTACATATGTACTATTACGAAGAGCTTTAGCACCTAATGGGTATTTATCACTTTCATCCAAAGCTAACTGATTTATTGTTTGAATTGCATTATAGGGTGAGCTTCCTAAACCATATGTCACAGTGCATAACTCATATTCTTTGACAGGTTGTGACGGATCTTCTCGCCACAATACATGCTGATATCTTCTATCTTCATGCCTGATAGATATTTGTCTATACATTTTAGTTATGTCAGCAGAAAACCCGATTTTATAGATTCTAAACTTTAACAATAATTCGATTATATCCTTTTGCAACTTTGGACCTACATGTAAATATTTGTTTAATGCACCAGTTGCGTTCGTATTAGAACTGCCATCAAAAACAACTCTCAATTTAGTAGATAAACTATCAGGTTTCAAAACACAGTGATGAGGAATATAATATACATTTGGATCGCCTTGTAAAGGAACTTCTTTCATGTGTCCTAACATCTCATATTCCTTCATGAACTTTGTATATTCAAGTTTAATTTCCAAATTATTACAAAATTTTCTTTCCATATTAGTTAATCTTTTAAGAGCAAAACCAAAAGTACCAACACATGGTACGTGAATATCTTTTTTTAATAAGAGCGGTACTACAAATCTACCATCGTCATTACGATAATGTAAATCATTGTATAACTGAACACATTCCTCATCCAAATGTGACATTTTCCTACTACTTGATACTGTGTTTACCTCTTCTATTTCCCAAAACCCTTTTAATTTTTCATCTAACACATCAGATGATACAAAACATGTTAACAACTCATTGTTATCATGTACAAAATCTTGACCTAAAATTACAAACCCAAATATGGTCTCAAATGCATATAAATCTTCCGATAATTTTTTACAATTTCCTGTAAACAATTTTCCATACATGTCAGCACCTAATAATATATCAATATTACTGCTTTTCCAAAATTCATTATCTGCCAATTCTAAATCTTGAGTCAAAACTCTACACTGATGAGATAAATCTCTCCTAGGCAAGTTTGATGGAAGCGCATCCACCACTACACTCTTTACAAATAGCGACTTGTTATATTTATTATTAAATAAACAAAATTGCATAGAACCCTTTACATTAATATTAGTAGAAGACAGCGTTGTCAATGATACAGAATGCCCTTTTGTATAGAATCCTATATTCTTACAAAACTTCCCAGACATCAAAGTAACCTGACTTCCAGAATCAACTAAACACTTGGCCTTATAAAATTGCCCATCTTTTCCCTGGACATATCCTATAATTGTTCCTAATATCACTTGACCAATAGATTCATTACCCCGAATCCCTTTATGGCAGATACCTACTACCGATGAATTATCAATATGCAATAAAACATTATGTTTCCTATCACAAGTTTGACACTTTTTGTTAGACTTACAATCCTTTATCAGATGTTTTCCAAAACAACAAAAACATAATTTCAATTTAGAGACAATATCCTTTCTCTCTGATACAGTTTTATTAATAAATGTGTCACAATTGTGTATTGTATGACTACCCTTACACATATAGCATTCAAGTTGGCGAATATTACCTACAAACCCTTTGTCTGATTTATGATTATAATTATTACGCTTTACTTGTGAATTACTCTGACGTGAAAATTTTAATACTTGCAATTGACTTCGAATTATTTCAAATATTCTATTTATTGAAGGAATTTCCTGAATATCTAATCTACTTTCCACTATTCGACGTGTAGATTCATCCAATTTATTAATAAATATAAATCCCCATACCTGATCTAACATTTTTTCACATTTCATATTTGACAGAGCTAATATATTTTCATTAAATGTGTGATATAATTCGCTTAATTGCCCTACATTTTCACCAACTAAAGATTTGCATTGAAACATTTTATTCATGTAATATTCAAATTGTAATCTTGTATTAGTATAATGTCCACACAATGTACTCCAAGCAATATTATAATTATCACTAATCAGTGGTAAATTAACAAATGTTGATGCAAATCCCTTTATGGACGTTCGCAAATAATGAAATTTTTCTATGTCTGTATATCCAATATTATCATGAATCAATGACACAAACATGTCATGAAACGAATTCCAATTTTCGACGTTGGAATCAAAAACAGGTAAATTTATTATAGGAGCTCTCTGAATTTTATTACATACATCAGTTGCATTTATTTTCACACCATTAGATAAACGATTTTTAATTCTCATTATTTCAAAATACATAATGTCACCTTTCTGAATTATTTCACTCAACTCTTTCAACTCTGTATCACATTTTGTATCAGTATATATTCCAATCAAGCTGTCACTTAATTCATTGACCAATTTATACCATTCATCAACTCTCTGACACCTAGCTAAAAATATTTCATCTCGTTCGATATTGCCTTTTTCACACAGATCTCTTAATTCATATGTATTCCTAATTCTAGAAATAGCATTTAACATCCTTGCTTTAATGTTATCAGCCATTTTAAAACTTTAAACTTATACTTATAAACTATAATTGCATGCAAACACAAATTCACTGTATCAATAATAATGTGGTATTTTATTCTACCCGACTGCATTCACAATAATGTTATTAACATTAATATGGTACCTTATTATACCTCACAATAATCACAAAATAATATTATGTGATAATTAATCACCACAATATTGTAACAAAATTGAGTACCTACAAATTACTATTTGAAACCACCGCAACATGCAGAATTCGCAACAAATAACACAAAAAAAAACACTTCAAATTCGGTTAGAAGGGCCAAAATATTATGTAGAAAACATCAGGTGATGGGTATTAGATGGTAGGTAGTGGACTGTATTTTTAAACGATCTCACCGATGCTTCTATATTCCTGGTTCACTGATTAGTTTTTCTGTGCACACATCCACACGCAGTGGTCTTCAAACTTGTACTGGTTAATTTCTTTCTTGACACTTATTGTCACCCAAAATTATTTTGACAAGTGACAATTCTCATACATCGGTGAGGGGACAATGGCATGGAAGGGATTTAAAGGAAATATGCTTCTACATATTCATCACGAAGAAAACCAAAAATGTATAATGAACGTAGGGTCAGAAGATTTACCAGAAGTGGAAATTAACGAAATTGAAAATGCCTTAAAGCAAATGAAAAGTAACAAAGCTCCAGGTGATGATCAGATAACAAGTGATATGCTAAAGTTAGGGGGGAGAAAGTTGATAGAAGCTATAAAAATATTATTGAACAAATGCCTAGAACAAGGCAGGATACCTAATGGCTGGCAAAACGCTGAAGTAAAAATATTATTCAAAAAAGGAGACAGCGATAACTTAGAAAACTATCGACCCATTAGCCTGCTTTCCCACCTGTATAAGTTGCTAACAAAAATAGTAACAAATCGCTTAACCCTGAAATTTGATAGTTATCAACCCGTAGAGCAAGCTGGTTTTCGCAAAAGTTTTGGAACCAGAGATCACATTCAGACATTAAGACTACTCATAGAGAAGACAACAGAGTATAACATACCTATACATCTAGCTTTTGTTGACTACCAAAAAGCGTTTGATTCAGTTGAAAAATGGGCAATTATCGAGGCACTCCAAAATGCAAGAATAGATTCCAGGTATATACAACTGATAAACTTTATATATGAAAATGCAACTATGACTGTTGTAATCGATGACGACACTAAAACTGAAAAAATAAAAATTCAAAAAGGTGTGCGACAAGGTGACACAATTTCGCCAAAGCTATTCACGCTAGCCCTATAAGATGTATTTAAAACCCTCAACTGGGATAACAAAGGGGTGAAGATAGATGGCACATATTTGAGTCACCTAAGATTCGCTGATGACATAGTTGTTGTAGGTGAGAGCATTGATGAATTAAGTCAAATGATTAATGAATTGCATGAGGCTTCTAGCAAGATTGGTATAAATATGAACATAGCAAAAACGAAAATTATAAGTCCAGAAAACAAAATCATCACTGTTAACAATAAAAATCTCGAAATAGTGGATGAATACATATATCTTGGACACAAGATAAAACTGGGCAAAGAAAACCAAACAGCGGAACTGCCAAGAAGAATAGGAATGAGTTGGGCAGCTTTTAACAAACTTAGACACATTCTAGAAGATAAAGAGATTCCGACCTGTCTGAAAAGAAAAACATATGAATCATGTATACTGCCAGTGACTACATATGCATTGGAGACCATGGCCCTTACAAAAAGAAATGTAGAAAAACTCAAATGCACACAGCGATCCATGGAAAGATCCATGCTTGGTATAAGCCTAAGAGACAGAATAAGAAATGAGGAAATTAGGAAAAGGACCAGAGTAGCGGACGTCATGGATCGCGTAGCTACATTGAAATGGCAATGGGCGGGACATATTGCTAGACAGGAACCCGCAAGATGGACCCCTAAAATATTGAGATGGAGACCTTGGGAAAGTAAGAGAGGCGTCGGAAGACCGCAAAAAAGATGGTCTGACGACATAGCCGCTGTGGGGGGTAGAAATTGGCTGCAAGCAGCAAACGATAGAAGGAAGTGGAATAATATGGATGAGGCCTATATCCAGCAGTGGAAGACAGAGGGCTGAAGAAGAATATTCTTTAGTTTAATTATTTACTTATTTAGTGTAGGTACTTAATCAAATTAAAGGAAATATTACGTAATTACTTATGGTGAGAGGCATCGGTGTAGAATAGTAGGTTTATAATAGTTTTGTATTTTCTGTGTTTTTTTGGTGTCCCATAACCGGATAATTAATCGAAAATACAACATTCAAAATAACACGTTCATCGCCACACTGCAATCAGGTTCACCGCCCATGCTGAATGTAGTGCCTTTTTAGGTGAAAATGGACTGGCGTATGGGGGGCATACGCACACGTGTCGTGATAACTTTCATAAGGCAATGCACACCCGCACACTCGTCGCTGGTTACCCCACATTGTGGGAGATGCCGTGATGGTATGAATGAATGAATAATTGAAGTGTTCTTTAAAATATGATTAAAAATGAGAAGAAAAATTAAGCTAGAACAAATGTTAGGTAATCACCATTGCACTTTACATATTTGTTAATTGACTATGATCGCCGTGCGAGTATTCTCTGAAAGAAAGATGGATGAAATATTGCTTTAAAAACCAGAATACCGTTGAAAAAATTACCTAAATGTGTTATAAATTGATTATTGACTTTAAATTAAAAGATTTCACAGTACAGATAAGCACACACTATGGCTGTGTTTCTCGAACAGAGATTGAAGTAAAAGTAGGTATAGATAAAATACTTTGATTTCATTAAATATGTTGAGTTGTGGCCAAACATATTGAACTTTTAGCCGAGATGGGGGGCGATTTGCACGTAAACCAACGAAGCAAAAAGACAAAAATTTGCGCTCTGCGCAACTGGAAGCTAGTTCACGATATTTAGCGAAAATTTATAAGACCGATAGGCTTTAAATCCTATTTAAATATAGGTTACAGCATACATTTAAGTTGCTAGTAAGTCGGATCATTTATCTATTAAATAAATGAGTATTATTTTCATACTTATTTTAAGTAGGTACCTACAAATTATCTTTTTAATTTTCTGGAAAATTAATCATTATCAATCCATACTGCGTTGTAATACTACACCAATAAATAGCTCGCGTGATTTTCCACCTATACGCGTGGAAAATCTTCCGATTGCTTTTTAAAAGAACAACATATAACCTATACCTAATACCCGCAACAACTCTAGTCTTCCTAGTTAGGTGGGTACTTACATACATGATATAGGCAGCATGTTCTTATCCTATCAAGACTATGGGTTCGGTTGTGGTTCTTCGAAAGGGTGATGAGATTGAATTAATCCGATAATATTAGGTAGGTAGGCACCGGAGTCCTCGCACATGAAAATTCGATTATGCCTTAATGGAATGAGTAACGCCCTCTTTATGTGAATTATTACATTATCGATTTTTATGTAATTAATCTGCCAGAGTTTAATAAGGAAAATGATCGTGGATATTTCTACATGTAGATATAGGCGAAACCTATACTTTCTAAACTTTGAAATGATATCACCCATTGGTTAGGAACGTAATAATACTAAAATTTAATTCTTTCTTTATTAAACCGTCTCTCTGTCCACTACTGGACATAGGCCTCCCTCATATCTCTCTAGGTTTTTCTGTTCTGGGCCTTCTGCATCCAGTCACCAGCAACCTTCTTTATATCATTGGAACTATCGCGTAGATATAGTCTTCCCATACTTTTCCTGTCCTCGTTTTTCTTGGTCCATCTTTGGTCCTTCACTCTAGCGATTTGTCTCGCCCATGACTACTTCAGGTTTGCCACTTTTTTAAAGAATTCCACCACAAATTAAAATGAGATAGATACAAAGAAAAATGATTGGTACACCAATACGCTAGGATAGGGAGAATAATAGAACTAAAATTCCTAGATAATTTATGGAATTTAAATTCCTAATGGAATCTTGTGTCAAATAAAAAGGTTGTACCTACTAAGAGATAATATGTTTGAAATAATTAAGAATATGTACCTACATATCTACGATTTATCAATATGTCTAATTATAGGATTCTAAAGCAAAAGATATTTTCGCGTACCTACCTGCATATCAAAATGAGCTGACTTAAATACTGTGCTAAACAGTGACGTAAAATAAATATTTTATATAGGTAAGCAAGCAGAATAGGTACTAGTATCATCACCACTAAATAAAAAAATGCGAAATTTGACGCATCATCATTTGATGT
The DNA here is from genome assembly GCA_963576475.1 of Molanna angustata. Taxonomy (NCBI): domain Eukaryota; kingdom Metazoa; phylum Arthropoda; class Insecta; order Trichoptera; family Molannidae; genus Molanna; species Molanna angustata. The sequence goes on from OY754970.1 coordinate 19,306,206, forward strand.
CTTCTATGTTAAATAGGTAGGTGCCTATAATTATTCATTTAAGTTCAATTTCTCAATATGACCTTTACGGTGATATGGTATCGATTTCCTCCAACAGTTCACATTGTATGCAAATTAGTCGTGGACTCGGGACAATGCCGAAACGTTAATATTTAGTACGGACGAATTGATTTTTGTTCGTGTTGGAGATAAAGATCAAAGCGATGACAGTATCGGCGATGCTGTATATACCAACCAGCCAACCAACCTTTCACAGAACAACAATGGTCGAGTGGAGTGACTTGGCGTATCTAATGGATGTATATAGATGGGTATAGCACGCGCGGTTACAACAGATTGTGTTAGATGTTTGGATGACTGAAAATATTTGGATGCCACGCCCAAGATTGTTGGCATGGATAACGACATAGTCACACTTGTATCATCCATATTCTTAGCGTTGGAGCAAATGGACTGTATTTATTGGTTTAAAATCGGGAAATGGAAGTTAGGAAATATTTCGTAGGGAAGCATAGAACAATGAAGGTAAATTGTACTTACCGCCAGTCGCGACGAATCAACGTATGAAGTTTTCTTTCTATCTTTAAAATGTTTATTGGATTTGTAGAACAGGACATAATACACAACACGAAGAACTATGCACTTGACGTAGTTTAAACTATGTAGAAAAACTTATAACTAGAATGTGAAGGGCACTGTGCAATCATCTCTCGAAGGTAACTGTCCATAGGTACTGCTTGTAGATAGTTTTCTTTTCTTACAAAATTTTTTCTCGGCTAGGCGGGTAGGCATACATTATCTATGCTCAGGATAGGAATAAGAAGAAGAGTCAAAATGGATATTCCTAACACTTAGAAAGTTGAACTTTTAATTAGTTACTTTTCAGCCATGTTCGATTCACTGCAAGATGAAGGCTTCTAAAATTTTCCACTTATTTCTGTTTTGAGCCGTTTGGTGCGATTCGCGACCTGCAAGCCAGACGATGTCATCTATCCACCTTTTTAGTGATCTTACTAGGTTTGTTGGTCTCGGGCATCCACTTCAAGACTCTAGGTGACCATCTGACACTGTCTTGCCTCGCCACTTGCTGCTCTTTCTGCAATGTCGCCAACCTTTGCTCGACATCTAATTTCCTCTTTTCAATGCCTTTCCATTGTTTGCTGAATGCATAGTTTCTAGGAATCGAACTATTGACATTCATAATATCTAGGTAGATGGGTAATAATATTGTCTCCCAATTTTCTTAGAAAGTTAAACATCGAACTATTACAATGACATTCATAACGATGGGTCATTATGCCTCCTGATTTTCTTAGAAAGTTCTTCTTCTTCTGCGTTTTCTCTTCCAGTTGACACACGTCGTCCTCTCCTATACTTTTGTTTTGGGCCAGGTTCATACATAGTCCCACACTCTGGGATACCTCATTTATCTTTCGGAACATTTCGGTCAGCGCTGGGGGATTATTGCTAACAAGGACAATATAAGAAAGAAATGTAGTAGTAGTAGTCTACATACAATGGAGTTCTATCAAGAATTGTCTATCGCCAAACTAAACTTAGATAAGAAAGAAAGTTAAACATATCAAACTATTGCTTAGCATTAACAGTATCATAAGTAGGTAGGTACATACATAATATCTCATAAGATCGTCCTGAATGTCTGATTTCTGTCACACACTGAGATATTTACATATTCTTGATTTTTTTCAATTAGTATCTATGTAGGTAGGTACTTACATAATTATGTTGGTATATAAGTAGGTATCAAACAAAACGTCAATAAAGAAAAATTGTTTTCGCTGTTCAGTTAAATAGGTATCTCATTCCTGAGTCAAAGTTCCCGGGTTTGATACCCAATGGATACACAATTTTTCACAAGCAGTGTTTTAATTGTGGATTTGTGAGGTGATTCACACCTAAGTCCCTAAAACGTTGCAATATATTATTGGGTAGGTGGTGACAAATTATTTTGCTATAGTAGGTAGTTACCTACCAAATCTGTAACATCAGAAGAGGGAATAATATAAAAATAGAGATAATTAATTTATATTGTCATTTGGTTTTAATAAAGCAACCCCCTTCCATCCAAATTACCCGTTCTTCTGTTATTCACAAAAGCGATTCAGTACCTATGTAGGTACTTTTCAGAGCAGATTGTGCTGTGTTTTATGGGGTTACCCCTTTCTCTACGTAGATACTGACATCTATAGCGATATGCAGGGAAGGTTTTTTAATTTAGTTTCCAATAGGGTTATAATATTTATTTAAGAACTTATTGAAGTACAATAGGTAATAGAAAAATAGATACGTACAAAATTATTAAATAAATAACAGTTTCAAAATACATTATTAGATAAAAAATATGGTAGGTACCTACCTACCTGGATTTTTAATCATTAATTTTCATATTAAAATATTATGTTATGTAGGAAGTCTTGAAATGTTGAAATTGATATAGATTTCTATATACATATACCTACTTCCAGTATTTTTAAGAATCATTTCAACACAATAAAACAAATATTGTAAATGTGTTTATTGAATTATACTTACCTATATTCCTAGCATCATCAGAGAATAAAAATTCAACTTCATATAATATTAAATCTTACAGTTAGGTATGTGAATTAGTAATGTATTCTAGTAAGAATCTTGCTAGTGATACCGAGTTATCTCATAGAAAAATTTCGAAATAGCAATCAAATATATTTCGTATTTATGTTTACATTCATTTGCTAAAAAATATCGTTGGTACAATAGGTACATTAATAACTGTTAGGTACTTTAAAGCAAATAATTGGTAGATATCTAGAACGCGCAAACGACACCATTTAATAGACACCTCCTCACTAACCTTCGAAAATTTTTAAACTTCTCGGAGTGAAAATAGATTACCTATAATCTAAGCTTTACAAACCAAATAACTTTTTCTGCTTTCTTTAAACTAAGACGTTTAAAGTCAATCTGAAGGAGTAGGTACCTATCCCAATTGAAGCTATGAAATATTTGGTAAGCACTTTTGTTATCTCCCGTTTGGATTACTGTAACGGTAGGTATATATGCGAAATTACCAAAGAAAGAAATGATTAAAATTCAGTCAGTTTTCAATGCTGCAGCCTGGCTCATAACTTGAGCCTCCAAGTTTTTTCACACCTCTCTGCACCATTTTAGCAATCTGCATTGGCTTAGTCCCCGAAAGGATTGGATATAGGTAAGCTTTGTCGCATAATCTTTAAAACACTTCGAGGTATGGGTTCTACTTACCTCTCCGAACAGATGTGCAATCCGCCAATCGTCTCTTCGTTCTGCTTCGTGCATTGTTGGAAAATCATAAGCTCATACACACCCTGACACAAACCGAAAATTTATGTATCTTCGTTCAAAAAAATCTCAAACGAACCTTTTTCGCAAATCTTACCAGAGCCAAAATGATACATCTTAATCAATTTTAGATAGATTAAGAGATATTCACGAAAACGGCGCAAATTAATTAATTAATTAATCTAAAGTAATAAAGCAATCAAAATGTTAGTGTCTGTGTGTGTGTGTGTGTTTGTCTCACGCCTTCTGAAAAACCAAGAGCATCTAAAAATCTAATTTATGTGCGAACGTGTACCAGTATACCTGATGCAGTGTCACGCTAAAAATTATGCGATAAAAATGCTGAATTTTAAAAATATTTCAATAATTATTTTTCTCATACAAAATTTTCCAAGTCATATCTGTCAAAAAAGTGTACATTTTGCACGCAAATATATGTTAGTTTAAAAGTTAGAAGTACGTATTTACACGAAAAAAATATATTTTCAAGTATAACTTAGCGTTAAAGTGAAAAACATGGTGAATATTTTGTATAATTATAATGTTAAACTTATTTTTAAAGTAAGCGTTTTGTACATAAATGCCGCCATTTTAATATCTTTTCATACAATATTTCATTTTCCTACCGAATGAATATGTTCTTGAAAATAATAAACCTTTGAAATATATGTAATTATGAAATAATAAAATGAAACACAAGACATTACAGCAAGTTTTAAGACGTATATTGTAAAAGTCTGTTAATTATTAGTAAAGATATAGGCATAACAAAATTGCATAATTTGTATATAATATTTGATATTTCGGACAATTTTCATTTTTATGGCATCGAACAAACCAATGTAGGTACCTACATATTATTCAAAAAATGTCTACAAACCATTTGATATTTTTTACATGTTCTATGGTTACTATGGTTACGGACACATTCTGATATTCAAATAAAATTTGTTATAAATCGAATTCGAATTAATTTAGAACATCATTGTAGGTAGGTACCTACATACCTAATACTACCTATACCTATACTTAAAAACCAACAATATACTAATTTCGTATAGGAAAATTATTAAACTATCTTAGGTTAACTACAATACACATGTCATTCAATCTACAAACTATTTCCTATAGTGAAATTCTTCTTTTATTTAAGTAGACCTTTGGGTGATTTTTTATACAAACTATTTCTTGGAGTTTAATTCTTCTTCCTCTTCTTTTGTGAAGTCATTTGGGACAGTTCATAAATAAACATATTTCCTGTAGTCTAATTTTTCTCTTTCTTAATTTATGTAGACCTTGGGTGAGTTTTTATACAAACTATTTCCTATAGTCTAATTCATCTTCTTCCTCTTCTTTTATGTAGCCCTTTGGGTGAGTTTTTATACAAACTTATTCCTATTATCTTATTCTTTTTCTTCTTATTTTATGTAGACCTCTGGGCCAGTTTTGATACCAACTAATTAAACGTAAAAAAAAAAAAACGTAATTTATCTTTTTCTAATTTTATGTAGACCTTTGTTGAATTTTGTATAAACTAACTTCCTATAGTCTAATATTTTCCTCTTTTACGTAGACCAAGGGAGAGTTTTCATACAAACTTTTCCTTTAGTCTAATTCTTCTTAGTCTTCTTTTATGTTGACCTTTGCGTTAGTTTTTATACAATCTATTTCCTGACGTATAATTATTCTTCTAATATGTAGACCTTTGGGTCAGTTTTTATAGTAACTACTTTCTATAGTCTAATTCTTCTTTTTCTTATTTTTTGTAGATCTTTTGGTTAGTTTTTATGCAAACTATTTCCTTTAGTCTAATTCTTCGTTTTCTTATTTAATGTAGACGTTGCCCATACAGCCAATTCCGGTCGCAGAATTTTCGAAGTAGTCACAAGTAGTCGCAGTTACTAAAAAGTGTGGTAACAGTTACTACACATTGCGACCGAAAAAAATTCGGTAACTTTTTGTCGACACTGTGTAGACACAAAGTCTACACATTTGTGTGCACTTTCATTGTATACACTTTGTGACTAGTTTGCGACTAGTTTGTGACTAGTGTACACTTTGGGAAAAAGTGTAGTAACTGTGTGGTAGCAGTGTGGAAACATTGTTACCAGAATATTTAAATCTACACACATTGTTACCACACTAGGCGCGAACATTACAATGCTAAATTTAGAGAATAATTCTCAAACTGTTTTGATAGCTTGCCTCGTATCGTCATTAATATTGCATTCATTATGAGTAAACAACCAAAACGATTCCGTCTCTCGTCGACTTTTTACAGAAAAATTAATATGTTAATCAATTCACAAAATCTAACTTCAATTAAGTATTTTTAAGATACTTATTTAAATATTTCATTTTCACCTTCTCAGACTATGTAATACATATAAGCTTTTTATAATTTCACAATTAATTTAATTTAATCGTATTGCTAACTGACGTTTCGTGTCATGATTTTCTCTAGCGTGATAGAAAGCTTTTTCATCTATATGTCATGTCATAACTATATCAAATATGCTTGAAGTAAATAAATAAATGTGCAAATGATCGTCTATCTTAAACAGGAATATTTCTTTGTTAGTTTGACAAATATAAATAATCGGAACACTTAACATGGTAACATGAATATTTTTTCATACTTTATTTTAATATAATATATATTTTTTAATTATTTTTTTATAGGAGATATTTGTTTTCCTTTAAGTCTTTTTGTGAAGAAAATAAGCCTATTATTATTGAGTCGTAGGTCTCGTAGTGTTCAAACGTTCTCAATGTAAAAACAATTTTATAATAATAATAAAAAATTATAAAGCGCCGTTTAGTGATACAAGATCACTCCAAGGGCGCTGTAGCTTATTTGTTGGCTCTACGAAACAAGGCAGTCTTAAGAAGTTTACTGAAGGTGTCAATGCTCTGAGCTCCACGTATGTCAAGAGGCAATTTATTCCATTTTAAAGGCCCGTTCACACTAAAAGTGTCATCTCTTCTCAGTGCTTCGAGATCACTGTTTTTTTTATTCTTGGCCAAAAGAGGATATCTTCTACGATTTAGGTCATGGGTATAAGCGATATAAGCTTCGATGAACCCTCTTTTGTTAAAATGATGAAAAGGGCAAGCTGCGTTTTGTTTTGAAAGTTTGAGAATAACTGTAAACGAGTAAAATATGTGAATCCATTTTGTAAATTCGGTAAATGTCAGATGAAAATATTTTTTTTTCATTATTCACCAATATTATGGTTATTTTTACTCATATAACTATATTATTATAATTATAATTGATTATTCTATCAAACAGAAACATCTTAGCTTTAAAAATGCATGACTTATTGAATAAAAATAATTCGTACATTTCGATATTATTGTTTAAATTACGATAATATGATGGCGCGTTGGTTAAAATCAACATATTTGAACGAATTACACAGTAAATTTCTTTTCCCACTAAAAATCTAGTTAAATATGTCATGATAATCAATATTAATAATATATATGTACTTATATTGACAAACTGTAATGGCGGTGTTATATTGTTTTTTTTTAATATTTTATCACTCACGAAAAGATGTCAAAGTAACTAGTGAACGAGGAGGGGCGGAGCTAAAAGTAGTCGCAAAGTGGTAACAATGTGTCCACACGGTTACGGAACATTGTGACCGAAATGTTACTGTGTCTACTGTTCCCCATTTTCGGTCGTAGTGTAGGAACAGTGTCTACTTTGCGACCAGAATATGTTACTAGAATACATCGTGTCTACACATTGGTGTCGACTTTGTGTAGGAACGGCGACCGAAAATGGTTATATGGGTGGGTGAATTTTATATAAAATATTTCCTATAGTTCAATTCATCTTCTTCTTCTTTTATGAAGACCATTTGGTCAGTTTTTTATATAATACATTTACTATTGTGTAATTCTTCTATTGCATCTTTTATGTAGACCATTGGGTCAGTTTTTATTACAAACTATTTGTTATATATAGTCTTATACTTATTTTTTTTTTCATTTAGTCTTTTGGGTTAGTTTTAAGTCTTATAGTCTATTGTATAGAAATATTATAAACAACATGCACACTTGACGAAAATACATAAAACGAATGGGATGTGACCATCACTAGAATCTTCCCAATACTTTTTTTCAATCGAAATTTACACCATTTATTATATCATCATATATTGCTTAATTTTCAATAACTACACATTTGATTTTGATGACAATATAATAAAAAATCGGGGTTGTGGCCAGTAGGTACTGGACTCTTCACAACGTTTATATTCAAATAAAAAACTATTTAAGTCTTCTTCTGTAATGTAGATCAGTTTTATTGTGCAAAAATATAATAATCTATAAGTACCTATGCACACTTGACGAAAAATATAAAAACGAATGGGATGTGACCAACACTAGAATCTTTTCAGTACTTTTGTTTATTTAATTTCTAAGCCATTTCCCATCATCCAAAATTACTAAATATTTAAAACACATTTGCGTTCGATGACAATATATAAAAATAGGGGTTGTGGCCAAATCCAAACTCTTTACAAAGTTGTCTCTTTATAATCAGTCATATTTAAAACCATTTACCATAGTCCATGCGTGCAGAAATTGTATGTACCTACCTATGTACTTATATATAAAAACAAATGGGTTGTGACCATCACTTGAACATTTTACATCGCTTAAACTCAATTAAATTTCAAACTACTTTTCATACTACGAATTAGCAAATATTTTTTGTGACAATATTATATAAACGATTGCTTATTCCTTCACTAATTTACATTCTTGGCCAACGGCGGGACATAAAAGCTAGTAAGTAATAACTGGTACGCATATAGAATCCAACTGGATTTTTTTTAGTGTCAGTAAGAAATAATCCCGAATCAAACAATGACAATTTTTAAATGTTTTTTGAGATGAACTCCCTTTTTTCAACGTTTAAGTAGGTACCTACCTATATTTAATAATATTTTATTACCTAATAATCCCTTACCTCTTCTTGACACGAAAGTGAGAAATCACACCAAGGTGAACGAAATCGGTCGAGGCATAGGATACGAACTCGCGACCACTGGATTACTAGCCCAGTGCGCTAACTGCTCTGCCATCGACCCATCAATAATTGAAACCGCGACTCCGGTTTTGGTATCCCCTGATACTACGAGGGTAGGGGGTTGATCAGGGTAGGTGAGTAGGTAGGTAGGTAGGTATGTTGCAGCGCCTCTCAGTGAGGTTTTCCAACCTTTTCCATTGTTGTTTTGTTGTGTTTTTGTTCAATGAGTTTTACGATCCGTTGTTCTCTACAATGGCGAGCTTAACACCTATCGCGGAGCTCTGTTTTCCCTTTGCTGTTTAACCACTTGGTTTTGTACCTACCTACCTACGTTAAAGATATCTTTCTATCTACCTTAATAGGTATGCAGATATCTACTGTACCTACCTACCTAATATTATTATATGTTTTACCTTCTTCTTCTTCTTCGTCAGCTAGGACTATGTCCTGTACCTAGTTCTCGGCACCTGCTCCTGGGAGGAGGACGTCCAGCTGTCTCTCCATCGTTTGGGTGGTCTTCCTGGAGGTCTGCTACCTGTAGGATGTTCATCAGCTGATATCCTCACTACTCGGTCTGAGCTTGCTCTCCCCACGTGGTCTCTCCAGAAACGTCTTCTTGTTCTACCCCATCGTACCACGTCCTCAACATCACAAATTTTCCTTATTTCGGAGCTCCTCATTTGATCACGGAGGGTTACTCCTGCGATGGGCCGTAGAGTCTTCATCTCCGTGGTTCTAAGGAGACTTTTTGTACGGGTGGTGTCAGCTCTTGTCTCTATGGCGTATGTTATAATTGGTCTTATGCAAGTCTTGTAGATCCTGACTTTACTCTCCCTCAGCATATCCCTATTTCTCCACACAGCACTTCTCAGGCATCCAGCCACTACAGCAGCCTTGGTTGCTTGTTCATGTACTTCGTTATAGAGATCATTGCTGCTGGATATTTCTATGCCCAAGTACTTAAATCTCATCACTTGTTCTATAGTTTTATTGTCGTACTGGATATCTTGAGGTTACCATGCTTTTTGTTTTCTCTATTGAGATTTGCATATTTAGTCTTTGGGAAGATAAGTGGAATTTATACAGTAGTTTCTGAAGATCATCCTCGGAATTTGCAATTAAGACGGCATCATCTGCATAACATATTATATCTATATTCTTGTTTCCCATTTTGTAACCTATTCCTAATGCTAATGCTAATGTTTTACCATATTTTATATTTCTACATACTTACATACCTATATACCTAAGTTCTGAATCGATCTACTGTAAAAAAGTACCTGCATAGTTAAGTGTTGAACAAAGTAGGTACCTAGGTACCCAAAGCTTTTAAAACAGTCAAGACCAAAAATGTAGACATTTATTTTTGAATTTTCGATCAATTCCGATTAGATTCTTTTTTTCTGTGCTTCAGACACATATATTTTTGAATATTCGATTCAAATTACTTAGTTTCGACAAGCTTGCTTCCTTCGGGAGCATTGGTAGATAATCGCCAAGAGTCTTATTGCTGCTGCTGGTGGTATGGTTATTGCAGCTGAAATATCGCTGCGATCTTGTGGGGCAACAAAGTGCAGGGCAATAAGATATGATTATACCTAAGATTATTATCATAGAATAAAAATTACAAACGGGAAACCATAAATTATTATAGTTTTGAACATACCAAACCTTTAGCCATTGCAACCTGGATGGCTCAGCAGGCCAAGTCAGTAAAAAAGTCGATATCCGACAATGTATCGCCGCTCTTCTCGCCATGTTTACGCCCGTGACGACAATTCGTAGTCACTAAGCGCTATCGAGTTCGTAAATGCACTTATTAGTATTTGTCGCCGTTAGGCTGGCTTGCGGTACATTTTTGAATTATCATTTATGGCAATACACAATATTTTCCCCATGATTTGAATAAATGTCAAATTTGTTTACGTAAATTTGTTAAATAAATATAATATGGTCATATTTTAAAGCACGAAAGCAAGTTATAATACGATTAAATTAACTTCTTTTGTGTTTATTGAATGTTTTGAGAGTAATTTTAAAAATTATTTTTAATTATATTTCGATCAATTTATCAAGTGTGATGACAGCAGCGTGTTATTTTTTTACTAAAAACTACCCCGAATTTTCTTTTGTTAAGTGTTAAAATACATATGTGATAAAATAGCTTACAAGAATACTTTCTCAAAATGAAAAATTATTTCAAATCTATACTTACGGAAAACATTTACGGATACATAGCATTATAATGTTACAATCTAAGTACGGACGCATATTTTCAATAAATATATAATCATATAAAACTTTTGTTACGCGGTAATTAGCAATAAATGAATTACGCTGAATATTTAGGGGTTTGAAGAATCTCTTAAACGGCGTCGTTTAATCCGTTTATATAATTATTCTCAAAATAAATATGAAATTCGGCATTGTTCGCGTAAAAAATGACATTTAATTCAACATGGCGGCGTTAGATCTTGCCTCTCGCCTCGATGTCGACCCAATCTCGCCGTCAAATAGGTGGGCGAGAACGATTCGACGCGTTATCTGCTTAGTGACTACCAAAACTGTCAAAATATCGACTAGTCGATATTTTGACAGTTAATCTCGACATTTATCGGTCGAGATCTACTTACAGACTTAGCCTGCAGGGTCGCAAATTAGTACCTACCATGTCCACTGTTTTACACCCTAACACATGTAGGTACCTACCCATTGCAGGTTAATGGCATGGATGTTTGGTGTGAACAGTAAAAATAGGTAGGTAAGTACCTACCTACCTACCAACCTTAATAGATTTGCTTATAGAAGCCGAAAATCTTGGCTTGCCTATGAATATTATATTAAGAAATTCAAGACCTAATATTTTTTTGTCTGTTTTATTGAAACCATAATACAGGATTAAACATTGAACCGCATGTAGACAAGATGTTTGACAGGGCCACAAATATAAATATTATTTTGGCATGTGATTTTATAATATTTTCATGGCCATTGGCCAATCAAATGAACAACTATACTAAAAAAATATTAGATAAATTTTCGACATCTCTTTAAATCTCCAATTTTCTTTCTAGGTTTGCCTAGTCCGAACGTTCTAGGCACGCCCCTGCCTTATAGCATTTCATGATGGACAGTAAAAATAAGTAGGATTCGGAAAAGGTATTAGTTTCCAGCAAATAACTTGAGAATTTTCTTCGTGGAGCGGGGCAGTTTGCATATCTAACTAGCAACCGAGCGAAAAACCCAAATTTGCGTCCTACACAGCCCTAGGTACCTATATATCTACCTGTCTAATTCTATTTTCTAGTAGGTAGGTACCTAGGTATTGGTAAGTTGGTACCTTTCGATCTACCAAATTATAATTACAAAACTGTATTTTAATGAGACCATCTAGTCATCGTCAATTTTCTAACATGGCGAACTCCTCAAATATTTTTTCTTAAATGATTTAACGAGAAGCGGTTTTCCAGCAGGACTATTAAATGACTGGTTGATTTTGTTTGGTAGGATTTCTACTTACCTACCTATCTATAGGTAGATAGTTGGGTGGGTAAATCTTTTTTGAGGGTTATTAGTGGTAAGTGGGCCGCCTAAAAGCATCTCCTCGACCGGTCCGTCCTTAGGAAACGCAAGTCATGCGGGACATCGACAGCGTGCCGCCACTGGTTAGGTATTGCCGCTTTTGACATTCTAGGACTTGAAGGTACCACTTCTAGATTAACAAAAGTAAAGACACTTGAAATATTAAAGAATACTTGAAACTAAATTAGGTAGTTCTTCTTCTTCTTCTTCGCATGTTTTTTTTTTAAAGACTTAAGCTGTTACCTATCTACCAGTCTATATAATAACTATTAATAAACACTCCTTCTCCACCCTATCTGTCTCCTCACACAACCTCTGTCTCCTTCCTTTTTTGTTGCTGTGATTTTACTATTTGATGTGTTTCCTTTTAATAATGTGATGAGTTTGTCTTTCTGTTTGTTTTTTACTCCTCACTAACCCAAGGATATATATATTGCGATTATACCTACTCATTACCTACCAGGGCCGGATAAATCATAGAACAATCAGGAACAAGAAGTCAGGGCGGTAATCTTAGAAAGGGCGCTTAAAATCCTAAAATGATAAATATATAAATAAAAAATCCGCAGGTATGGCGCTCGGTTCTCTTTGCGTACCCGGAAAAAGACTCGGCGTGATGGTGTGTAGGTATGTGAAAAATCCCGCTTAGTGCTAATATCTTACTTATCTCTTCCAATCATTCGTATAATATTGTTGCTTTCTCTCTCTTCTGTCTGGTGAAAACAAATCCAAAAAATGTGGGAGGCAGGGGGGGGCGGTTTCATATATATTGCTACGGGCGCAAAAACACGTTTATCCGGCCCTGTTACCTACCTACTCATTGTACTCGGTAGGTAGGTAGGCACCTATTCATTTGATTATTTTCAAATTTTGCAAATTTGTACCTATATATCTAATACCTACTCGCTTAGACCCCATTAGGTAGATATCTTAATAGTGCTTCTCAATTTTTTTAAATGTCAAAAATTCGTCATGATGTGTTTGTATGTATGGCGTATGGCGTGCGGCGTACAGCCCAAAGTACAGGGTCCTCTCTACAGCCCAAATTATAGATACCTAAGTCCGATCGACTTCATATTAACATCATAATATGTGTGCATAACCAAGAGCTGATTAGTTTTCCATAGACAACTTTAGATTTCTTCTCTATGAATTCATCATTTACGTTGTTTTTTTTTTGTGTCCTCTCTGCAGCCCAAATTATAAGTCCGATTGACTTAATATTGATATCATAGTTACCTATGTGTTAAGTCCATAAACTTAGAGCTGATTAGTTTTCCATAGACAACGGTTCATTATTTCTCAATGTTTCTTTATGATTTCATCTATTAAAACTGAAAAAATGCTCTCACGACCTGGAAATTAGAGATATTTTAATTTGGTTTCAAACATTTATACAACACCAAGAATCTCCATAAAATTGAATTCAAAGTTGGTCAATGTTAAAAGAAAAATATTCAACGGTTTGAAAAATTATATTCATAATAATGGATTTTTGTATGAAACTTGGTTAACAAGATAAATTTTTTATGTTTGGCAATGTTCAGTTCTTTGATTTCATATTTATATTAGAGTATAAGGAGCTTGAACTTAGAACTGATTAGCTTTCCATAGATAACATAAAATTTCTTCATAGGTATGATATCACGTGTAAAAAATTCCAAAATGCTCTTACGCTCTTTAAAACTAAATTTAGGTATCTGCTTTTATTAAAATATTTCATACAACATAAGCATTCTTCACCATACTGAATTAATAGTTTGTCTATCTTAATATAAAAATATACTATGGTTATAAAAATTATACCTGTTCCTGGTAGTAAAATTTTGAATGAATAAAAATATGTACCTATAGGTATAGTTACCTATAGGTAATTAGATAAATTTCTTATGTATGAAAAAGTTAAGTACCTAAAAGAGCTTGAACTTAGAACTGATTAGCTTTCCATAGATAACATGGGTTTGAGGTGAGTTTTCACGAAAACGGCGCTATATAAATTATCCAACCATATATAACATAAAATTTCTTCATATGATATCACGTGTCAAAATTTTCAAAATGCTCTCACGCTCTTGTCAACATTTCAAAAAGAAAAAATGAACACTTAGGTAGGTACCTACCTACTAGGGTGTGGAGAGTTTAGTGTTGGCCACAACCCACTCGTTTTAACATAAGTTCATCGTTGTTCATTTCAGAGGCCATGAAAATACTTGGATGATCAGATATTCAATCAGATGCCGAAATAATATTAACATTTTGTGACCCTGAAAAGAGTCGCATTTAAGTTTCTAGGTATTTCTAATCTTGTGGTAGGTACCTACCTATGGTTGCAATAAAACAATTGAAAAATATTAGTTGTGTTTTGAAGTACCTAGTAATAAATTCATTATTTCTTTAAATGCATTTAGGTATTCTAACGTGTAGGTATCTAATTATTTCTGTATTTCTTGACAAATTATATTTATAGGCAAACCGAGGTTTTCAGCTTCTGTAAGCTATTCCGCTACTGAAAACAGTAAACCATGGCTTAATAATTCTTAATTCAGCTGATTTAGATGATGACTAGATGATAGTCGTAGGAACCTACACCAACCAACGACTTGACATTATTGAAAAAAGTCAATAGCAGGACATTAAGTATAAAAAAATATTTTTCCTCTCTTATCTATCATATTCCTGTTTGGCAGACACATAATTAAGTAGATAGGTAGGTACCTACCTATATAAAAGAAAACTAATGTAGGTAAAATATAAAAACATGATAGCATAAAAAAGTAATTAAACCTAACCTAATAAAAATTAAATTAAACAATTCAATAAGTAAAATTACACAAATTAAAATGATGTAGGTAGGTACCTATCCATGAAACAGGAAAGAATCGTTTTATACGTGTTTAGGTAAGTAGGTAACGATAATATATAACTATTTATCCTCTCGGATATCAATTTTCGGATAATCCGGTCACATTGTCACACTCATTCCATCCAAGTATGTAATAGAACCCGAGCAATGTAACGTCGGCCGCTATCGCAGCAATAGAACCCGCGCAAAGTCAGAGTCGGAAACCCGTTTACGTTCCGACTCCCCCCACCCCGGGTGTGTTGCGGGGCGGGGCGGGGAGGTCGCACCACGCCATTGGGTGAGGCGCGGCGGTACCGCCCCCTGCGCCGCCCCGCCCCTCCCCACTCCGTCCCACTCGGCACAGTGACGGCGACAATCAATCAGTACAACGCAAGGAGGCGTGTGGAGTGTTTGTCGCGATTATTATCAAATTGTATAAAGAAAACACAACAATACGAATAAACTCATTGTTATCCTAACTGTACAATAAACGTAGAAAAAAAACCTTTTATATTCTACAATACTCAATGGACTTTGACAATAACGGTCACAAACATTCAATTTTTTTTTATTATAACATTAAATTTGATATGTGTAGATAATTTGTGAAACAGTTTTTTTTTTATTTTATTCATATTTAAACAAAAAAATTACGATGAACTTTTTCGACACTAGACGTAACTAATGGTCATTGAAATATCGTGTGAAAAACGTAGTGGGCAATCTCTTCCGATCATATTATTCTCGTTGTGACGGTGACCCCAGTTCCTGGCCCCGTAGACGGATGGTCCCGATAAGAGCCGACACCTCAAGCCGCAGATAGTCACGGCTCAAGATGATAACCGATATGAGCCCAGCGGGGCTCTATGCCCAAGTGCCAGCAATGTCGAATATCACCAAGTCAATTGTGAGTATTTTTTATCCCTGTCTCCTTAATTTCTAACATAAAATAATTGATAACAACGAATATCTAGATATACCTATAGTTATGTATTTTTACCCATGACCCTAAAAGATCGAAAATAAATATTTTTTTATACCTATTTTGAACTGTCCGTGACAAGCATAGTTAGGTATTATGAAGACGAATAGGTAGGTAGGTAAGAAAATAATTAAGATACAAAGATTTTTATTGAAAAATAATTAGATAGGAAAGGTAGGTAGGTACCTACCTTTGAACCACCTTATTTTTAGGTATCTAATGGTAGGTAATCCCTTCATTGAGTAGGTAGGTACCTACCTAAATACAACCAATTTTCCAAAAACAAGGTAGTTTTAATGGACTTTTGAATGAATTTTACCGTCGGGTTCGAAATTTTATGACAAAATGCGAATGCACCTACCTAGGTTTTATAGGTAGGTATTTGTTTTATATTATGCCTAGGTAGGTAGGTAGGTATACCTACCTATAGATACCTATCTAACAAGCTATAGGTATTTTTGAAGAACAGCCATGAAAAACTGTAGGTAGGTAGGTACCTACCTAACGAATCTTTATAGAATAGGTAGAAATATAGATACCTACTGACGACTTTCCTATACCTACTGAAAGGAAAGTCGTCAGTTGGTACCTACCTACCTAATAATGGTGCAAATACTTTGCTAAATACTAGGTAGGTACTTAACGATTAGATATAAATTAACTCCTGCTCCCATATTTTAATCCTTAGAAAGGTGTAGGTATTTAATTTATAAATAGGTAGGTACCTAAGTAAGTAAGTTACATTGAAATTCATTAATATTATGAAAGTCGTCAGTTTTACAACCTCAATAAAAAAGAAAATATACTTACCAAAATAAAAAATACCTACTGAGTTATTTACCTACCTACTGCGTTTTATTTTATTATTTTTGTGAAATAAAGTTACCTGTATTTTATTTAATTTAGATAGTTATAGGTATAGATAGGTAGGTACCTACCTACCTAATAAAATAGGTAGGTACCTACCTATCTATTGTATATTAACTACTTAGACTAATGAAAATCTATAGGTACAAAATTTAATCTTTTATCCGTCGGTCACTTTGTGTAGGTAGGTAGGTACCTACATACATCTAAGTGTTGACAGGAATATCTATTATGTAAAGAAATGGTCTCATCCGACGACCGGACAATGCGGTGTTGTTCACTAAACCAATGCTCTATATACCTACCTAATATATTTGGATAGATATTATTAGCAGATATCCCGTGACGTATCCTATAGATACCTACCTAAATAAAAGTCCTGCGGTATGATAAAGGCCTAGCGCCAAAAGAGCAGTGTGTCATACAAATGGTACCGCACTCCACATGTGGTCATTTCGTTTTTGAGAAGGTTCCAACTCTGTTTTTTTGCACAATAGGTATTACCTACCTACCTATATATTTTTTCTTCGAACTTGGCGTGATGAGTAACTTTGTAGAAGTTCATTTTTTAAAAAATAAAAATCTTATAGCAAACTTTGTAATAGGTAGGCTTCTACTTTACAACGTAGAAGTAGATACCTATTACCTACAAAGTTTATTAAATTTTTAAACTTATTTTTTTATCATAGATAGGTAGGTTTTTATTTAGCTCGCTATGTGAATTGGTTAGTTACTTATTTAGTACCTAATTATCTACAGTGCATATTATGTAGGTAGGTACCTACCTACATAAAATATGAGATCTAACTAGGTAAGTAGGTACCTACCTATAGGTAAATTTATACGAGATTTTTATAGGTATAGTATGTTCAAACGGAATTCAGATCTAATAATAAACATTTTCTTGCACCTTGTGAAAGTGGTTAGTTTATTGCCATATGGCAATTTATTATGGCTAACCAGTGTTTTCAGCCCAGAGAAGCAATAATTGCGTGAGAAATGAATTTTAAATAAATTTTCTTCTGATGAGCTGCAGTTAATGTTTCTTGGTTTCTTGAAAATGTAGGTACCTACATTTTCAAGAAACCTTTGTGTTCAAATAATAGGTAGGTAGGTATATAATTAGGTATGTAGGTACCTACCTACTCATGGTTACAATACAGCCCCCCTAGACAACGTATCTTTCAGCTCAAGAAAAGAAACAAGAAAAAATAACTCAATGTATGGAAGTGACAGTTGTCACGTGACTGGCAACTGTCACTTCCATACATTAAGTTGTCTTTCCTTGTTTCTTTTCTTGAGCTAAATGATACGTTGTCTAGGGGGGTTGGTATGCTACACATGAATATTTTACTGTAGTAGGTAGGTAGGTTATTATCTTTATTTTATTCAATGAGTTGGGTAGGTAGGTAGGTACAGGTATGAATGAGAAGTCGATATATTTTTGATTCTGCTTTAAATTATGATCTTAGCATTTAGCACTAGGTAGGTAGGTAACTACCTACCCAATACTCGGAAACTCGTGAAAATAAATAGTGTGAAAGGAAATGATTAACCAAGCAAATTAACACAAACTATTTTTTTATTCAACTAGGTAATACCTACCTACTTATAGGTAGATTGGTATTAGAGCCTTTTAAATCCTTGTCCGTCAAAGTATCAGCATCCAGAGATTCAAGCGGCTTCCTATCAGTAGATATAGGTAGGTAGGTAGGTACTTATAGTGGCAATGAAGGAACATCAAACAGAGTAACAAAAGGTATCTTTTGTTATTTTCAGTTCCGCTGTGTGGAAGGGGCGGATCCCCAACCACTACGGGGGGCGAAGGCCCGTGGTGTAGGTATACCTACCCTAAAGGGCACATGCCTTTTTCCGCTAGTCGGATTAAAAATTAAATATAAAATAGCAAGGATAGTTATTAAAATGTTATCATAATAAAAAACTAAGCCGGTAGATTCATATTCTCTTTTGATTGAAGTAAAAATCTGCTTCATAGGCCTTGTAGTTTTTTAGTTTATACTTACCTACAGTAAAAAAAGGGTTTTACTAAAACTAATTTTACAAGAAAAGTATTAAACAAATTAAAAATTTAAAATACTTATGCAATGGAATTAAGATGTAGATACATAGGTAGGTAAGTACATATGTATAAACTGTTCCTTATTTCAAAGACGTATCTTTTGAGCGTATTAGGGAAATTATTTTCAAAATATACCTACTATATAACGTACTATAGCCTCTTAAGATATGGTTTGTGTTTTATGTGAAACATGTCAATATAAATATAGGTACCATTACCTAAATGTTTTACTGTATGTACCTATGTTGATATAGTGTCCTGTTTTAAACAGAGTATTTTACGTAGTAGGTATACATATTGTGTGTTAATTATTTTGTATGAAATGTGTTTGTTGAGCGGGTGGATCGTGATTGAATGTGTAAGGCGATCGATGAAAGAATAACCTATGTAGGTACATAGATACCCACCTGCACTGATTTATAATTTAGGATTCTTAAATGAAGGTTATGTAGATAGGTAGGTATGCAGGTAGGTTCCTATATGTCTGTATCCATTTAATAGACCCACCTATGTCTAAATTTATATGCCTTGAACATTTTCATGTCAATCATAAAATTACAAAATAAAAATAAGATTATGATCTCACACGAGATTATGACATTGTCCATTGCAATAATACAGGTAGGTATATACCAAATATTATCATGTGAATATCGTATTCTATGACAACCTCTCTTGACACATTTTATACTCGGTAGGTACATGATGGTCTTTTTTTGACAAAATCGCTTACTTCCGTCCGCATCACAATGCAGACAAAGAAGTGTTTACGTTTTTCGAAGCGGATACAAATGTTAAATGCACAATAACCATGCAAAACGCTTTATGCTGATATCATGTTTCGCGAATATTTTGTGAATGATCAACTTCGCTGCCCTTGTTGACAATGGACACATACACTGCACATATAGGTACCTATCTATATCTAGGTATGTTACATTATTTACTGGATTCAAATTCCCACTAAATAGGATGAAAGTGTCATTTTCGGGATCTTGTACAAAGGATTTTTTTCAGTTTGAATAGTTGCTGAAGGAAACTGAAATATGAACACCGGATACATAGGTATCTACTATGTATCAAAATATACGTATAAGAGGCAGGTAGGTACCTACCTACCTATACCTACCTGTTTATAAAAATCGATTTTTTTTCAGTCAATAGGTAAGTAATTCCCTTTGAATTATAAAGTGTTGTACCTATTTACATATAGATATAGGTAATACCTACCTATTCATTATTAGGTACCTACTGTCAACTTTATATTTTTCACATAATAGGTACATAGATAGGTAGGTACCTAGGTATATATTTTAAACTAGCAACAGTGCCGTCACCCATTCTTTGTTTTTCTTTTTAAAAAAATAGGTACATAGATAACTAGGTAGGTACCTACCTACTTTTAAGTATTTTTATTTTCGAAACAATTGATAGCTTAAACTAAAAAAAGAAACCTTCATTTTCTATAGGTAAGTAAACGCAAATAAATTATGACGAGGCAGGATATGAAATTTAATTAGGTATCTACTGGATTTTAAGTTTTTTTTAATAGGTACTCTGTTATCGAGTCAAAAAATAAATATGAAGTAGGTAGGTAAGTACCTACATAGGGAAGATTTCAAAAAAAAATGATAAGCGATTGTTTTTATATTCTCATCACGAGTCAATTAATGATTAGGTACCTACTTGATATAAATTTCTGATAGGTAGGTATCTACCTACTACCTACCGAGAGAAAAAAGATTTAAAAACAGAATTCCCTCGAAAAAAATAGCAATTAGTAGGTAACCTATAGATTTAATAGGAATTTTTTTCAATAACTATTTTTTTCTATGTAGGTAGGTACCTACCTACTAATTTCAAGATATAAAATTATAAAAACGAAGACAAAAGCCATATCATTGCTCCCTTTAAAGTGTGGATATTTGTGTATTAGGTAGGTGCCTATATATACCTAGTTACCTACCTATATGATAAGAATCTTATATACCTATGTACTACATTTACCTATTTATCTATCGGCTAATATCTACCTATCTACAATAAAATCTGTCACTCCATGTACCTACCTAATATAATAGTGAATGAACGAGATGAACATGAATGAATTATTGTTATCTTGACGACTCATCCATCTTTACAAGTGTGACACGTCAAAACCAATCAAGGTATTAAACAAGTAGGTATAGGTAATGTGGAACTGAACTGTTGCATTGACAGATTACACAACTCAGCCGCCTACTTACATAATATTATCTACATATGTAGGTACCTAGGTACCTACCTACCTACCTAGGTACCTACATATATATCTAACATCATCTGTATCATCCAACGTCATATTTATCTATCTACATATCTTACACTTGTAATAATACCTAGGTACATACACATACCTATGCCTATCTCTTCGCTAACAATTTAGTCTAAATAACGGACATTTTTTATGATTCTGATGTCTTTTTATAATTATCTTTAAAGCATGTTTGGTCCCATAGTATTTTCTTATTATTTTTTTTACTTTTGCTGCCCCTTAAAGATCAGCGTCCGATACAAATGTTCTTTTTGAACATGTATTGGATCCTACTCTATTCATGTTTTACAAATAATATCAGTAGATAGGTACCTACATAAGTAGTTTGTATAGGTGGATTAAGGTGTTGTTGAGTGTCAATACACAGTAGCCTGTTGACACTTGCAGAGGATTATTATTCATGTCTTCAGATAATAGGGCTTTAGGTCCTTTTTGCTTCAAAAACATTTCAAGAGGAATTAGTGTCTGAATGAGGTTTAGTCAAATAATTTTATATTATAGTTACATATTTACCTACTCGTCGTGAGAGCGTTGATTATAAAGGAAAGTGCTCACCTAGTCACCTTAAAAATGATCAAATTAATATAGTTTGTAGGTTCCTACAATAGGTAGGTAGGTACCTAACTACCTACTCTATGGAATTCAATATTTAAAATTTAGTAAGTAGGTAGGTAGAGCGGTGATAGACCAGCGGTAATGTCGTCGCCTCACATGCTTGAGGTCGACGGTTCGAATCCGGGCAGGGCACGCACTTCTGGATTTTCAAAAAATCTATGTGCGTATTTATACCTATCACTAGCTATGTGTAACCATGATCCAATTTGTCTGGTTCCCCTTTCTATGGGTTACGAAGGTCAGATGGCAGTCGCTTCAATGTAATAACCAGACTCACCAATTCCAGGATCATGGTCAAAGCGTAGGTACCTACCCCGATAGAAACGGGACAAAAGTGCTAAGGGAAAAGAAGAAGAGCAAGTAAGTAGGTAGGTACCTAGGTACCTACTCTATGGAATTCAATACCTATTTAAAGTAAGGTCATAGATTTTTATTATATACCGATAGGTAGGTACATACTGGATGTACTCCGTGCAAAAAAGTGAGTCTTTGAATGTCGTGCGTTTGACGTTTTGGTTGGCAGCATATTTCAGTTTTCCTTACATTTCAACACATCCTAGATAAGGTAACTGTTCTCTAAACCTTAATAAACAAAGTGTCTTTTCGATCCGAAAAATCCGAAAACATTTCACATTAATCGTTATTCGTTATAGAAAAAACGATGTGATCTGCCCACCAGCAAAACGTCAAAAATCATACAAAATTTGCTAACTAGGACATCTAGTAGGTATGTAACTATATTATAATAAAAATCTATAAGTAAAGTAAGTACCTAGGTAGGTAGGTACCTACCTAATATTAAGTTTAGTAGGTACCTAAGTAGGTATTATAGGTTCCAATTCTATGGAATAGAATATATCTATATATATAT
Organism: Molanna angustata; assembly: GCA_963576475.1. Lineage (NCBI taxonomy): Eukaryota > Metazoa > Arthropoda > Insecta > Trichoptera > Molannidae > Molanna > Molanna angustata. Next base: position 19,328,730 of record OY754970.1, read on the forward strand.
ATTTTTAAATTCTTACCTTATTACAATATTACCTACTCATAATATTGTTTTATCTGCAACACTATCGAAATTGTGCCATCTGCATTTTTCATTATTAAATTTTGTCATTCCGTGTAGTGGCGTGATCAAAACTGTTCAAGTCTGCAAATAATGCAATCGTCAAGTAAAGTCATGTCATGTCATGTCATGTCTAGATATTAGTTAGTTAGGTATGTTTGTACAGTCCACACAACGTTTCAAGATGTGCCGATCCATCGGTTTCTAGGAACAACGAATTGCTCTCGTTCGGGGAATTAATTTGGCGAAACAAAATGTTTAAGTGACCCTGTCTGTGTGCCCTGTTCCTTGGACGGGTCACGTGTTGTCACGATGTCTGCACGACCAGAGATCAGGCGTTCTCAAAGTTTTCCAATAAATTTATTAATTAATTCTCAATGTTAGCCACATACTCCCATCCTTACGAAGTAGGTAGGTAATAGGTATATACCTATATAACTAAATATACCTAATCAAATATTTTTAAAGTTGCATATAGGTAGGTACCTATGCAACCATTGGATTTTTTCCTGTCGGGAGTCAATGTTATTTTTTGACAAATTTTAAACATATCAATAGAGAATTCTTTCTCATTATTAAAATATAGGTAGGTAGGTACCTACCTACCTACTAATTGAACTTACAAATTGCATTTATAAGGGAACTCAATAAGAAAGCATAAATGGTGAACGTTGCACGAGCGCACAAAGTGATCACGTAAACTAGCCGATGGCATGTCGTAAGCCCTATAGGTCCTTGAGTTCCTGGTTCTCCTATAATATTCCAACTTCTCTTCTCTATTGAGATGTTAAAAATTTGTCTAAAATTAGGTAGTTATATTTTGTTTTAAATATCGTAAATATTTTTCTCAGTGTAGGTAGGTACGTTCCTAAGCTGTCAATTTTTATCATTACATGTTCATTATAAATTAGGTATAAAGTAACATTTTTAAGTTCAATATAAGAATTTTTTGTACTGCATTTCGTACAAACCTCAGTACCTACCTACCTACCTACCTATACCTAGTGCGTTCAATATAATAACTCTTTGTGTTGATACGATTTTTTTGGTGTTGTCTGATGTAGGAAACTAAACTTTGCCAGATGTAACAACATGATGTAGATTGTAGATCACTCTAAGCTGAATAAATTGATTCTGTATTATTCGTCACAAATTTAGTAGGTAGGTACCTACCTATAGGTTAATAAAATTTGTTTTTTTGAAATAGGTAGGTACCTACCTACTTACCTAGCCCAAATACAAAAATTGAGTTATAAATATGTTTATAAAAGCTAAGTAAGTAGGTACCTACTTATTCATAAATTTACAGAGTAGTGAAATATTTATAATGTTAGCAACTCCTTAAAACTAAATTGGCCAGAACTATGCAAATGCAAGGTTACCAACATACAAACACGAGAGAAGTTATTATAGTGAACGCACAATCAATATGAAAATTTCAGAAAATCTTTTCAAATTAAATTAAAATAGTTTTATGATTTATTCAGATTTTTTTGTTTGAATGACAGTAAATAAACAAGCTGACTGTCTTCGCCGCAAATTAGTTAAATTGCAAAATAATCGCGCATAATACGGAGGCCTATAATCGTGATTTCCTTTACATGATCTATTGAACCACAATGAATCACCCTGTAGCTGTATGTATGTATAGTATAGGTACAGGATGATAAACGGTATGAGGCGAACTACATATTATGTACCTACATAATATATGATGGTGTAGTTATTAATTAAGCACTCGACGACAGAAAGTGACATAAAAGTTTAATAAATCTCCTCAATGAAAGATAAATTGGCTATGCCACTGCATTTGTCTCTTTTACAAAATTTACCAACGAAACTGATGAACTAGATAAGTACCTACCTATGTACCTAGGTATGTACCTACCTATTACTTACACCTACCGTAGGTCACCTAACATAGGTAGGTAGGTACTTGATGATGACTCTGCTCGTAACGATGCTTCTTTAATTTAGTGTTTTTTTTTTGTTTAGATACATAAATGTGAGGTAGGTATTATTTTTGTCATTATTTTTTAAATTATGCCTACTTAAGACCGTATCCTATTTTTACACCCTTTTCTTCATTTATCTGTCTGTCTGTATGTGTTTAACTAACTTCCCAACCATTTAGAGCTATGCAGAAACTTTAAGAATTTATGTAGGTATTCCTGATGACAATGCATGTTTTATAACGGTTTACAGCTTGATTCATTTGATATTTTGATAAAATCAAACAATTTAAAAGCTGAGCATTAATAAAATATGAATTTTCTTCGCTTAGTTGCAACAATTATATTTTTTACTGTTTATTCAATGTAATAAAAACAGGTTAAATCTTAATAGTTTCAATAGGTACATTTCTAAACATGATTGTGAGCTAAACCAAAATTAAGGAAAATTTATCAAGTGAGTAATTTAATGCAGGTAGATATACCTACTTACATATGCTAGTGAAAAGTTTTAAATATTATTATTATGGAATAGGTATTCAAAAACTCTTTACTAAGTACTTATTTATTACAAAACGCAATACAATTTCTAAAATCATTGGGTTTTAAAATTGAGACACCACCTGGAATAGAATCGTTTTTATATAACCATCATGAAAATTTGAGGATCAACGTTTATATTGAACAATAAATTAAGGAAAGTGAAGTTATGGTATTCCTAGAAAAGGAATTTCTAATTGTGACTTTCGTCATACTTATCGGTTTTCAAGGTAGGAACTATAGATCTTTAGTAAACTAACACCTGTTACATGTCTGTAATAACATAAGTTGTCTATTCATGGATGAAATCTAATTATTTTGAAGTAATTATACGACATTTTAAATATATTACATGTTGTGCTAAGTACACGTCAAATATCAGGTAAAAAACAAACATGTCTGCTTTTTGTTATGTCTGTCGTAAAAAATAAACTTCAACGGTGAATTAGAGACAATTTCGCGGTTGACGCACCGCAATAGACATATGCTCCATAAATAACACTCTGCTGAATGGTTTACTAACAGGAAAATAGAAAAAAATCTTGCAATGCTTTTGAATATAATAGATACATTGCAATGCTTTTGAAGCATTTTCAACGCAGGGTTAGTTCTTCGGTTTGTCTATTTTTTAGCACTCAAAGAAATTCCTCATGTCATTGACTATTTCTCAATCATTGTCAATAAAGTATGTGTAGCAGCTACTTATCTAAACACTGATGACTTGAACTAAAATAGTCATACCTTGTGTGTAAGTACCTATATATTATGTTGGTATGGATTTGAATTTAGAATTATGTGGCCTGTATACCTACTCGTACCTACACACAGACATCAGATCAGAACAAATCTATTGCTAAATTAGCTGATGGGGCTAAAAATTAACAAGTGTAGGCATTTTTCCGATGCGTAATAGGCAAAACAAAATTGTGTGAAATCAATGTACAGAGGAATTTGCACTCATTGATCACAATGCTGAATCGAAAAGAGATATTTCGTACTATTATGGGCAATAATTTCAGAAGCACAACTCTTGACAACTGGCAAAAATCAATAATTTGCTCGTTAAAATAAAAAGACAGTAGGTAACCAAGTATTTATAAATTTAAGATCTTATTCATTTGAATCTCAAGAAGAAATTGGTGAGGAAAAGGTTATTTAGACATTATACTTCACAACCCTACAGGCATCTAACTGCGATTCGTGTAGGTATGTAAAAAAACATAGGTAATATGAAAGTTGCTCGTGTACAATTCTACTCGTGTCGAAGATTCTACAAAATCTACTTCAAATCTTTGTCAAATAACTCCAGCAAATGTTAAATGTGCATAGTTGTTATCCTATTATTCAAAATGTCATCATAATTTTCCCATAATTAACATACTTCTCCCTTCTTAAGACTTCTGAAGTTATATTAGGTGAGGATAATAATGCTTAATATTATTTAGTAGCATATTTTCCATCGAGTTAGTACAATAGTGTAGGTATATATTATACTTGGTGGATGATACTAGGAGTGTGGGGTGAGTGTGACATAGGAAGCCATTACACAAGATATATGGCCTGGCAAATGGCGCATGGAACGGAGGAAAAAAATACATTCTGTCACTCATGTTGCTTGCCCAGAAAAACTGTTTACATTTTTACTTTCTCGTGTGGTGAAAGTAAAGTCATTTTTCAAATATTTATCTTCTATATTTTTCATTTTGCTTTCTGGTTATGGAATAAATTATAGGTATCATTTGTAGAATACCTGAATTCGGTAGGTATCTACATATGTTAGCCAACATGGAAACCTATTATGAACCTTTTGGTACAATAGGTACAGATTCTGAGCCCATTTGTTTCTGTACATATTTAAATGCTTGTTGAATTCTTAAGCTAATGTTTCTTCTTTGATTTAAACATTCATACTTTTCATGTGGAAATTATGTCCATCATAGAATAATATATAGGTATTATTCATTGTCTACTTCTTAGATTTTCCCAGTAACTATAGTAGGTATGGTTGGTAGGTACCAATTTTGATCATACGTCACCAGCAGGAATCATTATTCTTCTGCAAAAATATTCATTTTGTTTATACTATTATTTTTAGTTTTAAAAGTAATTTAATTCTTGCCATGGGAATTATATACCTAAGTCTTTCTTGACAATATAGACCATAATGACAGTCTCGATTGACAGTGGTCAGGTCACGTGGAAAGACAGGAAGATGACAGATGGGCAGCACGAATTCTAAAATTAAGACCTTGGGAAGACAAAAGAGGAGTAGGTCGACCCCTGAAGAGATGGGCTGATAACATAGTTACAGTCGCGGGAAAGAAGTGGTACAGGGACGCCCAGGATAGAGAAGGGTGGAAAAGACTAAGGAGAGTGAAGAGATAGCTATTAAGAAGAATAAGAAGTAAACTAAAACGGTTTTATAGCAAGCGCTTCAAATTTAAGTAGGTATATAGTAGAATATAAAATAAATTTTATAATAAAGAAAAAGTGGTTGAGTCAACAGTCATGATTTCCATCAATGGGTCTATTACGTTTTTTTATGATTCAAAGCAAAAACATTCTATTCCGTTTTTTTCGCGTAAAAAGCTTTCCGTTCCCGGAAAGTCGTCAAGAAGGGACGAGGACGGAAGATTCGAGAGGTGGTGAGAGAGAGAAAGATAGATGTATATGCTATCGAAGGGGGAGAGTATGTAAATTGTGCTTTATCGTCTGGAATGACAGGAATGTTGGCCTTTCTATTCCATCACATTATGTTACGGTTCGAATCCCCTTCTTGTGCCGTTTGATAAATTGTCATACAAATTAAGTCGTATCTTTGCGTGTTTTTCTCTGCATTTTGGGCTTCTAATATATATTTTAACCTTACTCCCTAAATTATACTTCGGCAAATTATGTTAGCAGGTACATGCATACATTCAAATGTGTCCTCACTTATAATATAGGTATGAAAATATATTGCCGAATATATTTTCGTGTGTGTAATGGTAGGTATTGACAATTTGAAAAGTTTCCTTTCCTTCGTTGGCGATCATTTATTTTCTTCATTAGGTTTCGTATTTTCGGGAGTGTTTTTAAACTAAATATAAGAAAATGTTAAGGTGCTATACCTACTTAGAGAATACTGCTTACAGGACATCAATTTTTTTCTTATATGTACATATTTTTCTTTAAAATACTCCCGTAATATGGACCAATAATTTGTTTCAACGCAGCGCAATACATTTAAACGCAGCGCAATACAATACATTTTTTTAGTAATTTATAGCTGAATTTGTTGCTTAACACAAAGGCGGGCTTATCGCCATAAGGCAATTTCTTCCAAACAACCAGAGCAACGTGAATTATCTGAAGTTAAATTGGTATAATAGTAGATAAAAAGAAATGAGAAAAAAAGCACTGATCATAGCAATGAGGAAAAGAAGGAGGGTAGGTACCTACGGAAGGTTATAGAAGGAATATTCAGGAACTCTTTGACAGATAAGGTTTTTTTATTAGGTATAGGCAACTAACTTTAAATATATCTAGGTGTGGATCGAGATGACGTAACATCATCATCATCACGAAGGTCATTGCAGAGTCTAGCTGATTGTACCTACTTGAAAGGAAGAGCTGAAAATTCTTCTTCTTCGATGGCGCTACAGCCCAAATCGAGCCTTGGCCTCCTTCAACACGCGCCTCCAACCTCTTCTATCCTCAGCCGCCGTTCTCCAGTTAGGGACCTGCAGGAGCTTTTCTGTATCTCTCCGTATGTCGTCCTCCCATCTCAGTCTTGGTCTCCCCATCTTTCGTTTACCTCCCGGGTGACCAAACATGATTTTTTTGGGTAGTCGCGTGTTTGGCATTCTCTGTACCTACATGGCCATCGAGGGAGATCGCGATCCACTTCCACGCCGGCGACGCTATAGAGCTCATTGGCCCTGTTCACCACCGGACGCAGCCGCAACATCGGACAAACACAAAATATCCACCATCCATCGGGTTCAACCACTGCCCCCGAGAATCCAACCACACACGTCAGGGCCTCCGATTGGTCTCGAAATCGGCCGCTAAGTACACTCCGTTTCAAGTCGGAGGGGCTTGTACCCCGACCCCTCGGTCCTCGTGTTGGCGTCCGAAGGTTCCGCGGGCTAACACCGGGGGCATCCGACGCAATCATCACCTGTCAGATTTGACGTCTAGTTGTCAACACAGGATGTCTGACCCGACGTCTGCGCCGGCGGTGTGCCCGAACCACACAACAACATTCGCCACAGTTGACGAGTAACTGCCGAGCGAGACTAGAGGCGTCCGTCCTGCTCTTCTCTAAGTATAGAATGACGAGGGCACAACAGCGTCGGCCGCCCACCCCCGCCTTTACTGCCTGGGCCCTTAGAGCCGCAACCTAGGCTTATATCCCGACGCATCGGTCCTCGTGTTGGCGTCCGAAGGTTCCGCGGGCTAACACCGGGGGCATCCGACGCAATCATCACCTGTCAGATATGACGTCTAGTTGTCAACACAGGATGTCTGACCCGACGTCTGCGCCGGCGGTGTGCCCGAACCACACAACAACATTCGCCACAGTTGACGAGTCACTGCCGAGCGAGACTAAAGGCGTTCGTCCTGCTCTTCTCTAAGTACAGAATTGACGAGGGCGCAACAGCGTCGGCCGCCCACCCCCGCCTTTACTGCCTAGGCCCTTAGAGCCGCAACCTAGGCCTCAGCCAGCCTACATGGCCAGCCCATCTCAACCTAAGCAGTCTTATATGGGTTGAGATCTTTGGTGCTTCATAAATTTTGTACAGTTCTTCATTTTTCTTTATGCGCCATTCATCTCCTTCCTTCACAGGACCACATATTCGGCGTAGGACTCTCCTTTCGAAAACATCTAATGCTTCAGCGGATTTCACGGTCAGTGTCAGAGCCTCGCATCCGTAAGTCAACACAGTCCTAATGATTGTTTTATATAATGTCAATTTAGTTTTCCTGTGGACGTTGCGAGACCTGAACACTGGCAATAAGGAGAAATAAGTTTTATTGCCTGCTGATATTCTTTTTTTGATTTCTACGTCCTCTTCATTATTTTCCGTATCCCAGATACGTAAATTGGTCAACTGTTTCAAATGAATGGTCGTCTGCCAGCTTTACGCTACCTCTTCTTCTTTGAGAGGGGTTTCGACTTTGGGCCATATATTTTGTTTTGCTCTCATTTATTTTCAAGCCCACTTCACATGCAGCAGTTTCCAATGGGGTGAAGACTTCTTTAATAGCTGCCAGGGATCTTCCGATGATATTAAGATCATCTGCGTACCCAACTATTTGGCTGCTCTTGAAACAAATGTTAGCGCTCGTGTCGACGGACGTTTGACGGACAACATGTTCTAGCACTATGTTGAAGAGAGTGGGAGCCAGACTATCCCCTTGTTTTCCCCTTGTGAGCTGAAAATTTCTGTACCTATTGTGAATAATTGGGGTAGCTAGTGGGGCACGTTCAGCAGATCGAAAGGGGTAGACCGTGAGTCGACAGGAAAATTACGTTATTTTTTAAATATTGTGGTGAATGGGTGTTATATAAACAATCTTATAAAGCAATGGAATTAGGTGAGTGTTACGACGATCTCGTATCTCAAAAGAAATTTAATTCAGGAAACGTAATAGGTAATAATAGACTAAGGTAGGTAAGTCAATAGATACTTAGATTATTTTGAACTAATAGGTAACCATACTTATAGACTATGGAGATACTCAAAAAATATGATTCTACCTGGGACGGTTAGAAGATATTGCACTTTGACAATAAACCTGTCTTTGAGCACTTTTTTAAATATTAGGCAATCCACCCTTAGAAGAGTGATTTGAGCCAAATGGAAGAAAAAATATAAAATAAATTAGTGAATATTACGACTTAGGTACAGATTAATACAATTGATTAAGATAAATTTAGTTAGTTATATTATTGCGGAATAAAAAATAAGAGATGCGATAATAGTAAGTGATAAGAGATGCGACATGTTTACTGGTAGAGGGACTTTTAAGTTGGGATATAGGTATGTCATATTCGTAGTGCATCGGACATTCAAAGAACACATGATCAATTGTTTCCAATTCTGTGCCCCGCATGTACCTACAAGAAGGGTTTTCTTTTATATTTATTTTATATAGGTGAGAAGCAATTGAGCAATGACCCAATCTCATTCTCGAGATATTAGAGATCTCTCTTTTGGACATTTTTTTTGTGAAACCAAGGAAAAGATGGAATGTCTAATTGGATATTATAGTAGTATGTTCCTTTGGTTTCAGAAGTGATTTTCCACAGGTCTTGCCATTTGAGCTTGTTTGTTCAAAAATTTTAATAAATAAATAATGTACCTACCTATACCTAAAATTTGTTTTGTCTTACAAAATGTCTGACCCGTGACCTTCAATTGGAAAACACACTGGGTACAAACGAGACAAGGTATTATTTATATCCGTCGAAATAGATTTAAGATGACTCGTTTATATGATATCCTATGTACCTACCAACCTATAAATGTATAAATTACGTCTCAGGTGAAAAACACAATAGAATAAGAAGACAATGGTTAGGTGTAGTGATGTTAGAGAGCAGACAACAATAATAATGGTAGGCAGTTTTGAGTATTCTATTTCATAGATAAGGTCAACAAATTTGGTACCATAGTGAACGATGACTTTCATATTATTATTATTGTGTCGTGTTATTCAATGAATTTAAATAATTTGTACCTTGTATCTTTGTGAGAAGTTATATCACCTAAGTGTGAGATATCAGGTAGATACCTATAGGTAATAGTGTAATATATATCCAAGCTTGCAAGTAACCTAAGATTTTTTACCGAGTTTTTAAAATAAACTTAACATCTAAGAATCTTAGCTTCTGACAGGTCGAGGGCGCCCAAGAAAAGGATGGCACGACCGTGATAGCAATATTCTGAAACACGGAAATGTAAGAAGAGTGAACAACAGACGAACATGTGTACATTCATGAGACAATGTATGAATGTTGACGAGGCGATGAATGTGTGTCAAGATAGAAAAATGTGGAGTTCGGTTCTCTCAGGCTACCCCGTGAGGGACATGGCGAGATGGTATGTATGTAGTTTAGCATTTTATTTGTTTTATATAAACATAGGTATAAAATACTTATTGACGTAGGTATTATATAAGTATTCAATTTTGATGATTCTAAAATTAATCGAGTGGAAATCCATTTTAAAATAAATGAACAAATATATTATACCAAAGTATTTTTCCCCAAAAAAACGTTGGGTCATTAGGTACAATAGAATTTTTGTGAAAAATAATTTGGTACCTAACTATATATTTGTTCATTCATTTTATTTAGTTTTGTATTCATTTTAGGCCATTTTCTACAAAAGTCTTAATTTAATAAAAAAATTTTCGAAAAAAGATAAAAATTTAAATAAATTAAACTTTGTTTCAACTTCATATTCTGTCTTCTTTCTTTTTTCATAGTTTCCGTGAGAGACATGGCGTGGTGGTATTTTTTTTAAATAAATAAAAGAATTATTGTTTTTATTCATTTCCTAAACTAAGAATAAATGGTTGCGCTTATAGGCGAACGAAATCGGTCGTGGCAGGATTCGAACTCGCGACCACTGGATTACTAATCCAGCGTGCAAACCACTCTGCCATCACCCATCTCTTGTACGAATGTATGTAAACTATTTCATTTAATATAATATAAATCTTCATATTATATTCTCTAAACGTTTTTGTTGGAGGTGAACGAAATAGATTGCCAGTTCAATGCACTAACTCTTCTGCCACCGATTCAATCATAGTGTTAAATAAACACATGAAAACGTATCAGACGGATTCAGTTAATTATTTTTTTAATTTAATCCTAAAATTAATAAATTGCAACGAAATTTATTAAAATTTAAATGATATTTATTTATTCAATTTTCATTCAAATTAGTGCAAAAAGGAAGATTTATTACCATAAGGCATGTCTTTGGACCAATCCAAGCAAAATTGAAAACGATATTCATTCATTTATTTATGTATTTATTTATTTATTCATTTATTTATAACAATAATAATACCTAATGAATACTTCCTTGCACACTGCGCAAGTGGCGAGTTTATTGCAGTATGGCAATTTCTTCCAACTAACCAGTGTTTCCAGCCCAGATAATCAATATTTGTGTAAGAAATGAATTTTAAATAAATTTCTCCTCTGCTGGTAATCGAACCCAGGACGCCCGCACAGAAACCGAACGGCTTTCCAACTGTGCCACGGCGCGCTGCGGTCGGCACAGTTGGTTACCCTAATTTATTTATTTTAAGCATTTATTTATTTATTTGTTTAATTATTTAGGTATTTATTTTTTTGTTTATTTATTTATTTATTTATTTTATTTATTTTTTATTTATTTATTTATTTATTTATTTAAATCCACAATAACCGTACAAAAAAAAAATTACAACAATACGACAGTGAAACATAGAACAAAAAAAATATTTAAAAATTGACAATTTAGTATAACATGTTGGCACTGACAAAATTAATACAATCTATCAGTACCAACATCCAGTGGATAAGAACTATTCCACTAAGCAGTGCTTGTGTCGGAATAGCTTTACAATTCATTTTAACTGACACAGTCTTTACTTATGTAACCCATTTATGTCTAATATATAATTATAACATATCAAAAAAAATCAAAAATACAAATTATAATATAAGCTATAACATCACGGTTTTATAATCATTTCATAATTTTAAAAAATATATCTTCAATGTTCATTCTACCTTTGTTGAGAATCCAAGAAGATAGTTTATTTTTCATAGCACTTAGTGATTTTATATTATATATCTCAGAACCAATCAATTCTTTTGTAAATATGTTTAAAATACGAGGCAAAATAAAATCAAAATGTTTTAAATAAAATCAAATAAAATCAAATTTATTTATTTATTTATTTATTTATTTATTTATTTATTTATTTATTTATTTATTTATTTATTTATTTATTTATTTATTTATTTATTTATTTATTTATTTTTTTATTTATTTATTTTTTTTTTAATTTATTTATTTATTTATTTATTTATATTTTTATTTATTTATTTATTTATTTATTTATTTATTTATTTATTTATTTATTTATTTATTTATTTATTTATTTATTTATTTATTTATTTATTTATTTATTTATTTATTTATTTATTTATGTATTTATTTATTTATTTATTTATTTATTTATTTAAATCTTTCAGTACACATAAATAGTACACTGGCGGGATTGGCCAACCAACCAGAGTAAATGCTAAATATACAAAACAGTGTGTAGGTAGGTACTATGGCAATAAGTTGTACCTACTTAGTCTTTGTGTACCTACCTACTTAATTAATATTTTTTTATATATAGGCAATACCACCATTCAAGGACCATTTGTGCCATTTGTTGACATGATAAATTAATTTAAAAACAAACAAAAATCAATTAAAAACAAGGCAAATAGCGCCCACAAAACTATCACGTTTTTCTTCACGAATTTTAAAATTGCCTTGCTAATTATCACAAATCACGAATTTTAAAGGTGTCTACCTTTAGTGGAAACTGCAATTCGTTAATCTTACCACGAAGAGATCGATAGAATACATCGATCTCTATAATAGGGCATCCAAAGAATACGTGATCCAGATCTTCTAATAGATCTAGGCCACACTCGTAATGCGGAATGAGCATCGAGTCTATAGTCACCGAATCGCATTCGGAGTACCTACCTATACATGTTATCTGGGGTCTATTTAATTTCATCTTGTGACACCAGGAGTTTGCCTGGAATAACACTTTGTATTTCCTTATATAACGAAGCCTTGGTCATGCTCTCCAACACCCCTAGACAACGTGTCATTTAGCTCAAGAAAAGATAACTCTTCCATGCGTTAAGTTATCTTTTCTTTTTTTCATTTCATGAGATAAATGACACGATGTCTAGGGGGGCAGATCCAAGAATGTTCTCCAGTGATCGCGAGCACTTTTATGAAGTAGGTAGGTAGTTACCTTAAGTGTGACACAATATTGCTAAGTCAGTGTGAGATGTTTAGTTACATAGTTATACGAATGAGGTGATATCGGATGTGGCTGGTTGGTTACACCCCGCAGTGAATGATCTAAAGGTGGTCCACGGGATGTCAAATTGAATCAGATATTTTCACTTTTAACATTTGATGACTCCACATATCACGCAGAAAGCTCGGAAAAGAATATCGTAAAAATCAAACTGCATTATTGGTTGGTACCTACCGACATAATTTTATTTTCGAACCTTTATAATAAAAAAATATTATAAGGAATGATATCTCTAAAAAAATTGACAGTTTGTGAGGTTACTTACATTTTCAAGATGAAAAAAAAATTGGTACATTAACTCACTTCACTGAAGTAAAATCTACTTAAAATACATTTACCTACTGATAATAAACAAATAATCCCAACCTTGGTTAAAAAGTTTTGTTAAAATAAAAAAAAACAATAATAATAATAAAAATCCAGGACGTTTGAAAAACATTATTTTTGTTTTTTTTTTAAATCGACAATTTTTTTTTAATTGTAATTTAATAATTTAAAAAGGATTTCTACTCTGATAACACTAACCATTACAATTATTATTTTGGTTTAATTTAAAAAAAGTAAAAATCATTTTTATAATCTATAAAATATATTTTTCATTTTATTAAAATGTATTTTTTTTAAAGATTTAAAAATTAATATACCTACCTATTTGTGTAACTTGTTTACGGATTTATCTGAATATTGTTCATTATCACGTGAATCCCTTATATATTTTTGATGAGATAATGCAAAATTACCTACCTACTTATTTTTTTGTTATTTTGAATGTCCTAAGGGGGCTGTTAACAAATTTATGTAATTTTGTAAAAACAGAAATAGATTCGGTCTGTATGTAGGTAGGGAAAATAATGTGGTATGAAAATTCATATTGTGATATCCACCCGTCATCATATCACAATCTTCTTGGTGTGCATTACCGTTCCCCGTGGCCCAGCGCGTGCTCGGGGGCCCCCTGTGGTTCAGTTCCCGACGCGGCCCGCTGTGAGATCATGGACGGGGGGGCCTTGTATCCGATCGCTAATCGACAACAATCCGATCTCGATATCAATAATTCAATTCAACTTGTGATTTGTTATCATTTCAATGGTGTTTGTGATTCGGAATCAATTCTACTCTGAATGTGATTTGTTAATGCGATTTGGAATCAATTTATCATTTCGGTTTTTGATTTGTTTATTGTTATGTCATCGTCGTAATAATAATCAGTCAAGTGTTATCAATCATCGCTGGTAATGAGTTATGTTTCGACAAACGAGGGTTTTTTCGTCTATGTGTTTTTTTGTGTTGCACATAGATTATCTCGTGTCTGCGTGGCTTTTAGTCATTTCACTTCGTTAAATTTGTGTGCTTAAATAATAATGAGCATTCCGTGTGTAATGGCATAGTTGTGAGCATTTAAAACTATGTTGAATGAAAATGAGCCACGTATGTACCAATTTCAATAACTAACTACCTTTTAGATTCGAGCTGCAGGTAAAGTTATGCGATTTAAGAGGACATATAACTGAAAACATGATATACCTATTAAAACCGCCTAATGCACTGTGAAGTTACATGTTAGTAAGGGCAACTATCACGTGCATTATAAATGGTTTATACCTGATTTAAATTATCGGAAACCCAAAATTTGTTGATTTTTTGCATTTTAAGAACAAACCTTACTTGAAATGAAAAAACTTTATCGGTCATTCACTTTGATTTTATGCACTCTTTAAGCATAGACATACAAGATTTATTTCTCTATGACACATAGTTATGGAGTACCTACCTAATTTAAAAAAAATGCTTTAAAATTGTGTGACGATCATTCACTAGAGAAATGTTGAAAACTCTTATGGTATTTTGAAATTGGGGTATTTAGGTTTATATGCCCCCTTAAATAAAAACCTACATTGATATTATAGGTACATAAAAATAGTTATCATCATACCATAACTTAACATAACTATATAAATTTTGATTCTTATTCCTCGACTCAAGGAGAGATAAAATCTCAAGGAAAGTAGGCTGAGGTGGTTCGGACATATTTGAAGAAAACCGCCAGAAAACGTATGAAACTCTAATGGACTATCGAGTTCTCGGCAAAAGACCCAAAGGGCGTCCCATAATAGATGGAAGAGCTTGGTGGCGGAGGATATGTGGGTATGTAATGTCACTGAGGACGATGCTCAGGATAGAACCAAGTGGAGGAACGCATAAGGAGAGCTGACCCCACCATCACCATGTTAGATAAAAGCTAAGGAGGAGAGAGATTCTTATTACTCATCGTTGAAATATAATATTCATCACATTCTCCATTTTTACCCTACACTACCTGACCTATAAAAGTTTCTAATAATTTCACATTTTTAAACGTAGGTAGATATAATTTATTTTACATTAATTTATCTTCGAGTGACACATATGTATGAATATTTTCCTTCATATATTTTTACCGTTTCATAGTGGAAATGTACGATTTTGTAATTTTTGACTATATTTTAAAAATAAAATTCTCGACGGGTACCTACTTATAAAAAAATACATTCTTTAAATTCCTATCTTCATGATATTTTTGGTTTTGAAATACCTACCTAGGTAGGTAGGTACTATAAAATTTCGTGTCATGTGTAGGTACAACCTAAACATCATAAGTAGGTACCTATATCATAATATGTGTAGAGTGAAATAGCTTAGAACTGATTAGTTTTCTTTAGATAGTGGTTATTTTTTCTTAATGATTTTATTTTATTTGGAAATACCATAATACATGTATTTTAATTAGAAAAACACTAATAAATAAAAATACTGATGCTATTTTTATATGCTGTATATTTTTGTTACCTACCTAGGTAGGTACATATATGTATTACATTACAACAGTCTAAACCCCATGTAAATTGTCATTCATGGTGGTGTGATTATCGATTGCCATCCATAGAATTATGTTCTGTTGGTCTATTCCTGTTCTCTGCGGGATCTGTCACACGCGACGTTAATTGTTATTGATATCCTGATTTAACTGTCAACTTGTCCAATGGATTCCAAAAGAGGTAAAGAAAATCTATCATTGTGCTTTCTCGTCTCAAATAATTCATGTGACACATCAAAATAGGGAGAACGCATTTGAAATTTTTTGTAGACAAAACTTTTAATAAAATCAAATGTTTTAGGAAGGTAGATACTCGATATTTTAAAATAACCCATGGTTATTAAACAAAAGAACACTGGATGTTCATTCATTCATTCACACCTTCACGGTATACATATTCATAATGCAGCAACTAATTAAATCTAGAGAATTCCAATCTTATAGTTAGTTATAGATATCTACATACAAATTCACTAGCGAAGAAATATTTCTTATGTACCTATTGTTTGATACCAATAATTTTTATGTAGTTACAAAAAATACAATTGAAAATCTGGCACTATTATTGTAAAATATTGTAATAATTATAATATTTTGAGTTGAGTGACATCTATGGGAGATTTGTATAAGTATTTACTATGGTTTGTGTTATATTATTTTTATGAAAAATAACTTACCATTTTGATACATAGATGTCTCTCATGTATTTGTAATTTATTTAATAATTAGAAATTATAATTGGAATATTCTAGAAAGTTTATTTATTGGCAAATAAAAAACAATAATATGAATCAGTCACAACAATAAAGAATTGTTGTGAAGAATTGAAAATTGTATAAAGTTTATTCTGGTATAGACTGCCTTACTGTAAACAATTGATATAAAATATTCTGTATAATATTAGTGATTGAGTATGTAAAATACATGTATTAAAACTACAAGAGTTTTATTTGAGTCAAGAAAAATACTATTCTTCTCCAAATTCAAATATTCTCGAATTAGTAAAGCAGAGAATATTTCAATTATTTATAGTAGGTCACGAGGAACATATCACAATGATGTACCTATTTATAGAAGGTACCTACCTACCTATCTCACGAGGAACATATCACAATAATGTACCTATTTATAGAAGGTACCTACCTAAATATCTCACAAGGAACAAATCACAATAATAGGTGTAGGTACCTATTTATACCTACGTATCTTACGAGGAACTTATCGCAATAATGTACCTATTTATAGAAGGACCTACCTATCTCACGAGGAACAAATCACAATAATGTACCTACCTATTGATATAATGATATTTAAATTATTTACTTTTCATTTCATTTCTTTGCTATGTGCTAATTCTCATATTTACAAGTGTTTGAAAAAGTTTGGTAAAAGCTTAGTCTTATTTTTTTTGCTGGTGGGTTCCTACTCCGCTATTTTTTTCTCAAACGTCATGTTATGTCGATTAATATAAAAGGTAATTTCAGCACAGGGCAACATTATGAAAGATATGGCGAAATGTCAACATTTGACAAAGATGCACAGCGGCCATCAGTCACTGGCCCATTATCCCGCCAGATTTGGACACATCGCGGGCCTTTTGTGGATCATGTCGGGATTTTGTCGATCATAAGGCAAACGGAGAGCTTTTAAACATTTTTTTATTCGCATCCATAATACCACTCGAACATACGGTGACTAAAAAATAGTGTAGGTGCCTTTCTTCTTCAAAATTTTATTGATAAATAATACCATCACGCGATTTCCCTTTTACCAAACGCCAGACTCCTCTTTCTTCATACATTTCTCGTTTCATTCACGAATGTGCATTGTCTCACGCTCACACATACTCATCTATTACCAATTCTTATTTCTTAGGTAGGTACTTCTCCACCATTCATGAATATTCATGTGATCATGTCAACTTTTCTTTGACCGATCTCTCTTTCTGATAAATAAGTATGAAATCGCCTTACTGCAATGTCATAAATAGGGCAGCGGAGCGGTTCAATCTACATATATCATGTGCAAGGTGCCGGGTCACAGTAACATAGCAGGGAATTTTAGGAAAGACGAACTGGCCAGAGCAGCTACCCTGCTTTCATAAAATCAAACATAGACCTGGAGTCCCCTTGGCAACATGCAAACTCTGGGTCAATAAGACAACGACTGCCTCTGCTAATCAGAGGTGATTTGAGGAAAGCACATGCTCTATTTCCAAACAAACATGGTCACAATATGAAGAACCAGAGAGATACTCTCGTTCAGAAGATACTCACTCACCAGAGTCATAAGATCAGTATTAACGGGACACTGGCTTATAGGAAGGTAAAACAAAATGCTAGAGCATAGAACTGGAGGCTATAGAACTGGAGGCAAACGATTACTGCAGAGCATGACAAGACGAAGAGGAAGAAGGTGCTGTGACCCACTTTCTATGTCACTGTACTGCTCTCTCTCTAGAATTAGGAGAAGCACCTAAAAATGTGATTTCCCTGTTTGGGGTAGGCAGAGGGAACCAAACGCCAGATTCCCCTCTCTTCATATATTTCTGTCTTTCACGAATATACATTTTCTCACGCTCACATATGCTCGTCTACCTGTTATTCGTGTCATGTATCTCATGTCAAATTTTCCTTGACCGACATCTCTTTCGTTTGAATAAGTATGAAATTACCTTACTGTAACAAAGCCACCTTTCTGCGTTTGTGTGTTCTTACATAGGTATTATAAGTATACATTTTACATAAAAAAATATCGGGAACATGCTAAAAAAACAGTCATTGAGTGTTATTAAGTAGTAAATATGTACATACCTATGCAAGATCAAATATTATATCTTGCAGCATATTATATCATTTTTATGTTGATTAAATTGCAATTTAAATTGATAGTTAAATAAATTAAAATATTATTACTCTTCACTACCCCCAAGGAACGTAGTTAGAAGTTAGATTTTAATTGCAGATTATTGACTTTGATAGTATCATGGTGATAGCGATTTATGAAATTTTCGCCACAATGTAGGCATCTGTATTTATGTATAAGTACCTACCTATGGCGGAGTCAATAAAGTTAGGCGTAGGTTGACTCCGCCTTAAAGTTAACCTACTGTTTTTTAAATTATAAAAATAAGTTTAACTTTGATAAGTTTGTTTCCGATCAGGGTGTAGGTAATCTTTTCATCTCCTCTCCACGCTTGTGTATATTACAAGTGGTGATCATTTTGTAACTCGAGAGGCGTCCGTCACACTCGGCTGACTTTCTTACGCCAAGTGTCAAATTTTACCGACATATTGTTTATTCGCCAGACATTATCTACCTAGGTACCTACCTACATATTTCTTCTGCCCCTTCGAAAAGCGTTCTTCTACCTACCCTTACTGTACTGAGAGCGAAGCCAATCACACATTGTATGAGACGTGGTCTTTTGTTGAACCATTTGTATTCAATCACAATACTGTTGTATGTAACTGTTATGTTCGTGAAATCTTATTTTGTACTATTTTGACCTACTTATATTTTTTTTCTCCTAAGGATCTCAGGTATCTAGGAATGTCTTTTACTAAACTAACATCCTTTATAGAATTCAGGAATGAAACAATATCGTATAAAATCGTTTCATGAACTTCTTCTTCTTCAGCCAGTTTTTTTTTCCATTCTTGGACATAGGCCTCCCCCTTGATCCTCCACAACTCCCTGTCTTGGGCACACTGCATCCATCTCCCTCCGGCACATTTCTTGATGTCATCAGACCACCTTGCCTGGGGTCTGCCGACACCTCTTCGGCATGTTCTCGGTCGCCATTCTACGATCTTTTTTGTGCATCGTGAATCCTGGCATCTGGCAATATGCCCAGATCAGCTTCACTTAAGACCAGCGACCCTTTCCGCTACATCGGCTACTGTGGTTCATTCTGAATTCTGAACATTCTGAATTCTGTCCCTTATTGAAATACCCAGCAACTTTCTCTCCATAGCTCTCTGTGTCACTAACATTGCAGCTTGTGCATTATTCGTTTTGTTAGGACCGATGTTTCCATTCCATAAGTAAGCACTGGGAAAATACATGCATCAAATAACTTCATTTTCAAATAATGGGAGTAGGTATTTACGGGATTTCAGAATGTATGATAATTTACCAAAAGCTGCCCAGGCAAGGCCACGTCTTCTCTCTATTTCTGCCTCTTGATTTTCTTTGGCAAGCATCACGGTATGGCCTAGATGTTTCAAAATAAAGATACTAGGTACGTCTAATGTATGCTAGTGAGACATGGACATAGCAGAAGACGCTTGAAAGTAGAATTAACACGGTTGAAATGAAGCCACTGAGACGAATGTATAGTAAAACGTTAGAATAAGCAAAGAGGACATAAGAACGCACACATCAAAACGCACCTTTTTCGCAAATCTTACCAGAGCCGAAATGATACAACATAATCATTTTTTCAGCGCCCTTGAGGTGAGATATTCACAAAAACGGCGCTATATAAATTATCCAAATTTATTTATTATTTATTATAAGACGAGAATGTATGATTGAAAGAGATATCGTAAGTAAGACGAAAATAAATGCCCTCAGGTGGTTCGGCCACATAGAAAGAATGAGTGATGACCGTCTGACAAAAAAAAAATATATAGTTAAGGTAAAAGAGGAACGAATAGTGGAGGTCAAGGAAAAGTTGGCACTATCACATGAATAGAATTTTGAAAGATGGAGACGTAGGAATTAAGAATAATAGAAGAGCGTGTATGAGACGACGCATAGATGTAAATGAAGCGAGATATGTAAGTCGTGAGTCTGGCGTTTGGTCCCCTCTGCCAAATAGGGAAATGGTGTGATGGTATGGTAGGTGTATGCTTCATTGCAAGACCGATAGACTTTTACAGCGAATGTTTTTTAGTGAATGCTTATGTTATTTAAATCGTACAATTGCAGGAATCTCGCTGTAAGATACGATTAATTATGCACAAACACTTCGAATACCTACTAAGGTGTTATGTTTGTATCTCTAGTGTAGTGTTTGTTTATATTAGTTTCAGAAAATGGGATTATTGTATATATTACCTATACCTACCTATCTATTCTATTCTTTATATTTGGTAAATTCACAACATCTTAGAGATTTTAAGATACCTAAGCTTGGTAAATCCAAATGAAATTATGATGTTCATAAATTGCTGACTAATTCTCGAATCTTCTAAGTCAATAAACCGCCCCTCAAAAGTTAATAAAAAAAAGATTAATATTTCGTATCTATTGTTCGTAACTGAACAGTAGCTTTGATATCAAAGAACGATACTAAATTATTTCGTATAATAATGAATCAAAATGTATAAAGAAATCTGTGAAACTCATCCAAATTATTATTTACATATTGTGAGCGATAATTGTGGTACAAAACACATCGGGATGGTTGCCTCTTGCAAAAATATTCGGCTATGAATAAAGGAGGCCGTAGTATCTGTTGCTGAAGACAGATTGACAGCATAAAAGAACAGAAAAGTTGATGGAATACAATGAATAATGAAAGAAATAAGACAAGAAGGAAACTATAAAAGAGATCAAGAAAACAATACAGCTCGGTCTTTTGTTATTTCATTTCAGAAGTCATTACCATACTGAGAATCGCCACTGCTTCTAATAGGTACGTACTTATACATTAAAAATAATGCGAATAGGTACAATTAGATAGGTGAATAAAATTTTAATGTTTCATTAGATATCCATTAATTATTATCTTGTCAACAACTTATGCAAAGAAGCTAAAGTGGCGAAATGCTGAATTTATTTATAACGATTTCATATAGGTATGAACCTAATATTTGTCATAGTTTTAACTGCGAAAATAATAAAAAATACAAAATATTGCAGTGGTTCAAGTAATTCATGATTATGATAGTACCTACATACGAGTATTACAAACGAGGCTCGAAGAAGAGTAGGTTGCATGCGACGTATTGAATCTAAAGGAAACCAAAAAATATCAAAATTAATTTGTATGGTAGATGAACCCTTATTTATACAGCGAGACGATTTGTGTATGCCTACATGATTTACATAGATTTTCCTACTTCGTTTGTTATCTTAATGTAAACTGTGTTTAATTAATTTCTGAAACATTCCTTTACAGTGTTGGTGTGATCTGTAAGTTAGAAGGATAATTAAGTCCTAAACATTGTTTTACTCGATATGGTTCAAGTGTATCAGAAATCTCAAAACGACTCAAAATTCTAGTCGAGATTTACGGATAATCCCACAAAAGAATTCCCGGCATAGTTTCAAAGTAACACATCAGCGATCGGCCATCGTAAATTATAATGTTCAAACTGGGCGGTTCTGTGCATACACTAAATTAGTTTCAAAACACAAGTGTCCCATACTAAACTCAAAGGCAAACAGTTTAAATAGAAATGGGTGTGTCGGAGACTAATACTTTACTTGATCTATTCATTCCTTTTATAGGACAAAAAATAAACTTGGGTAAACACGCAATATTCAATATAGCCGACATCAACTATGAAACACAGAAGGTGGACAAAAAAAACATTCTGACACATTAAAACATATTCCTAGGTCATAAATAGGACTTAATGTTTCTTAAATATGTTTCTAGGCCATAAAGATACTTTATGATATTGCTAACCTCACACGGTGATATGGTCTCAGAATTCCAGTATAGCGCTGGAAATTAGGAGCTAACTACGAAAAGAAACAATAAATGAACACATTTATATGGAGATTTTATCATATTTTTAACATTTAAAATCGTCGATATTTTTTTCTCTTATTTCGTATTTGAATCATGTTTGAACAACTACATATAAACAATGGATGGGAATAAAAAAAACTATTAGGTTCTTTAATGGGTATATTTATTTTAATGTATATTTGTTTTTTTTATTATAGGTAATTATTTGGTAGCAATTTAAATATATGTTCCGGACGAACTTATAGGTAAACTTACAGCTAAAAATATTGAAAAGTAAAATATGCACATTACACAGTGCACATACCTACATTCTCAGTTCAATTCAAAGTAGTTTTTTTTTATTTATTTTCCTTGTGCAATTGATAGGCTTTAATCTTGGTGACATCATGATTATCATAGGTAGGCCTAGGCTGAATCTATCTATCCCTTCTATTCTTGGCTTTCTGAAGCCTTGGTTTTCCAGTTTCTGATTTGCAGAATGGATTCAGCGCTGAAAATAGTCCATCCATCGCATTTTGGGTCTTCTTGGTCTTCTTCGTTCTTGCGGTGTGGAAAGTGTGAGGCGTTTTACTGATTACTATTTTTAACACATTTGATTATTAATTGTTTCATATAATATAGGTAAAGGATATCATTTCTGACAGAATTCGGTATTTATGAGGTTACTTAGGATAAAACTTCATCTAACTTTAATGGTAAGAAGGACATCATATTTATTCTACAAAAATAGGTAATCTGGCTGAACCAACAATTGGTTGGTTAAGATATAAGATATTTTCCTATTCTCGTCCTACCTCAAGTTGAAGGAACTCAGGAAGGGTCCAACAACATAGGTAGGTACCTACTTGTGGCTATTATGTGGTTTAATGCGGTGGTTAATTCGTTAACGACAACCATCCTACAACAGCCTTGGGCAGTGTTCGATGTTCAGGGTTGTAAAAGAAGTCAAAACAACACTTCCTATAAAAATAGGTTGGTGCTAAAAATGCTTTATGATCGACTATACAAAAACAAATATATTTATGACTGTACCTATAATATTATAATAGGTACTAAGCACCGTGTTCCGTAATAAAATGATCGTAAAAATATGAGCGTTTTTCTTCTTTGGTTTCAATCTTGAGAATTGGTTAGCGATCTCTGGATCTACCTTCCATGATTCCCATTACGACGAGCTTTCTGGCCCTTATCACTGGCCCTTCTGGCACTGTTATCAAACTATGAAAGATGTACTGAAATATATAGGCAGATTGTCGACAGGAGATCCTCTATGTACTATGTAGTTAATTTAATATGGACACATCGATTCTTCTATCAGTCCATAGTATTAGCAACATTTTCTCCTAACACCACATCTCGAAGCCTCTTTTTTTACTCTAACAAGAGATTGACTACATACCTACATACATACATACCATCACGCCATGTCCCTTGCGGGGTAAGCAGAGAGAATCGAGCGCCATACTTCTCTATTTTTGCACACATTTCTGGCTTCCTTTACATCCATGCATCGTCTCATACATGCTCGTCGATTGTTCAAAATTTTTATGTTTCCTTCTTTCAAAATATCATTCACATGGTCATGCCATCCCTTTCTGGGGCGACCTCTGCTATTCACTCCATCTCTTGCACCCATGTATATTTTTTTGGTCAGTCGTTCATCGTTCATTCTTTCTATATGTCCAAACCACCTTAAAGCATTCACTTTCATTTTATATATAATAAGATTTACTACAAACGATCGTTTATAATAATAATAATAATAAAGACTTCCTTGCACCCTGCGCAAGTGGCGATTTTTTCCAACTAACCAGTTATTCCAGTCCATAGAAGTAATATTACGACAGAAATGAATTTAAATAATGATTCAAAAGTTTTTGTGTTAACAGTGTGAAAATCAATTTTAAAATGAATGAACAAATAAACTGAAGTACCTATTTATCAAAGAGGTGATTCGGCATTATCAAGGTTAGTTTAATAGTTATTTAGACCTTGGACCTTGATAGTTAGTACCTACTTGAAAGTTTGTTTCATTTTATACCTTGATATTGCCGAGTCACCTCAGCGAAAACGTTCGGTCATTGTAATCGAATTTTGTGGAAAAATACTTTGGTACGTTTTTTCATTAATTTTGAATATAAATATATTTCTCCTCTGCTGGGAATCGAACCCAGGACGCATGCACAGAAGGCGAACGGCTTACCAACTGTGCCACGACGGTCGGCATTTATTTAGGTAATCTCTTTTTTCTGACAGATAAAAAATAGATCAAAGACTAAATATGGTAGTTTATTTTAAATGAATACTGAAATTACGACACTTTATTAGTTTTTTGAAATATAAAGCATAAAAAATATTACAAAGATAGACATTTTATTTTGTTATAATATAATTGAACTGTATGTATTTGTTTTAGGCTACACCCTATTATATTTCTTTCTTTACTCATATACAGTCAAGTTGAAGCAATTACATAATTCTTGGATTCTAAACCACTCTCACTTGCCGTCACGCACGCCTTACGTAGGTACCTAGGTGTTTTTATAAGTATTAGGTACATTTTTTGCGGTTCAGTTATATCGGTAGATAATAACATTAAAAAAAAACAATGAATGCACCAGAGAATCGAACAGAACAATAAAACACGGGGTGAGTAAATTTGTGTCAGTTCAAATTATTACAAGATTAGTTATGTGCAAAAGCTTGACCAAGACTACATTCAAAATTGTTTTGAATTTGGTCTTGGTCATGTTGTAAGACTATTGCAGTCGACTGTTTATTAATGAGAACCGAACGATATACCTACACATATTTTTATTCTTGTAATAGACAATCATCGCTAGATTGCTATACATCTTTTTGTGTGTTAATGGCTCTTATTGATAAAATCAATTTATAATAAAACTTCTATAGTAGGTACATAATTAGGTCATCAATTTTTCTGTATACGAAAAATATTTTTTTATTTTTTTATTGATTTATGTTTAGGAAGAATATTTGATTATTTTTATTAATTTCTATTCAAGTACGAGGAATATTTGATTATTTTTATCGATTCTTGTTTACGAGGAATATTTAACTATTATTTTCATTTCTATATAAGAAGAAAATTTGGTTATTTTTATTCATTTCTGTAAAAGAGGAATATTTGATTATTTTTTTCATTTCCGTAAAAGAGGAATAATTGATTATTTTTTTTCATTTCTGTATACGAGGAATATTCGATTATTTTTATTCATTTCTGTAAAAGAGGAATACTTGATTATTTTTATTCATTTCTGTAAAAGAGGAATACCTACTTGATTATTTTTATTCATTTATATAAAAGAGGAATATTTGATTATTTTTATTCATTTCTGTAAAAGAGGACTATTTGATTACTTTTACTCATTTCTGTACACGAGGAACTATCATTTTATTTTAAGAACCAATCATTTTATTTAAAAATAATAGTTTGATTAAATTTCGCAAGATTGTTGTTCTTGCAAGACTAGTCTTGGTCTTGGTCTTGCAAGACATATTTTTATTAATCTTGCATCTCTCATGTGATCTTGGTACTTGGGTCTTGCCCACCTCTATTGGGAAAATCACATCTAAACAGACAACAATGGATTCGATTCATTTTGGGGACTGCATTTTTTAATCCAATATTCGCTAATTTATGTTTAATGCATACAGAGTCTGTTTTTTTTAACAATGAAGCCTTCATTTTATCACGTAATGAAACAATGAAAAGGGAAAATCATATCATCATTTCAAAATAATGCAGAAAAATGAATGAAAATAAAGAACTATTAACTATTTATGTAAACAATGGTGACATAGGTACAATTGTTTTTATGAAATGCAAAATTTGTCCTGCATCAGTTTCACTATAGTAGGTATTATATGTGGCAGAGTGAACATCGTACTGGCATAGAAATCCAGTGATGGCTAGTTCGAACCCCACCCAAGCGCCTCGAGCAATTTCGTTCGCCTATAGCACAAGCATTAATGCTTGTCTAGGATGTGTATGTTTTTTTTTAACAAGGACACATTCATTGCAGATAATAAATAAATTAATATAAATAAATAAATAAATAGTTTAATCTATAAATAAATAAATAAATAAATAAAAAATAATAAATAAATAAATAAATAAATAAATAAATAAATACATAAATAAATAAATAAATAAAAAATATTAAATAAATAAATAAAAAATAGTAAATAAATAAATAAATAAATACATAAATAAATAAATAAATAAAAAATATTAAATAAATAAATAAAAAATAGTAAATAAATAAATACATAAATAAATAAATTATTATATAAATAAATAAATAAATAAATAAATAAATAAATAAATAAATAAATAAATAAATAAATAAATAAATAAATAAATAAATAAATAAATAAATAAATAAATAAATAAATAAATAAATAAATAAATAAATAAATAAAAATATGGATGGGTGGATGGCAGAGCGGTTAGCGCGCTGGGTTAGTAATCCAGTGGTCACGAGTTCGAATCCTGCCTCGACCGATCTCGTTCACCTATAGGACAAGCATTTATGCTTAGTTTAGGGAACGTAGGAAGATGTATATGTACTTGTTTAACAAGGACATATTCATTTTTTTAAAAAAAAAAAAAAAATACATAAAAATATGACCTTTAACGATTCCAGGTCATTCAAAAGGCGCTGAATGCATACCTAGGTACTTGTCTCTGGAAGGTAAAAATGACTGCTCACACTTCTATTGTAGGTACCTATCTATTGCAATTTTATTTCAAAATTCTGTCATAGTTATGTATGATAAGGTACCTTACTATTGGAATATTTCTATTAAGTTTGTTATTTCTAGAGATCTTGGTCACACCTCTTATGCTCTGTATGAAAAAACTTCTGACGTTAACGACACATTTATTAATTGTTATTTTTATATTATGGTGACTTTTGTAAGTATTATGGTACTCTTGGTGCTATCTATATACTTTTCTGTCGCTTACCTAGCGTTCTGGGAAGGGGTCGATTGAAGTCCTCATATTACACAGAGCGGGTGGTGGTCGTAGTAGCGAATCGATGCCACTTAGCTCTTTTTTTGTAGTAATGTAAATCTCCTTTTGAGATATTGGCAATTCCTAACATTAATTTTCCAATGTTTATGTGATTCGGTATCTACTTGTTTTTTTGTTACCTGTTTTTTTTTAGTTATTATTATTGCTGCAAACTCATTTAATTTATTTTAAGAATAATTAAAATATTACCATACAAACCGTTTTTCATAGAAACGTTGTATGGAGATTATTTTGAACAGCTGTTCCTAATGGAAAATGTAGACTGAAATATCGGTATGGTTCATTCCAGTGATGCTTGATGTAAATGTTATTAAAATACCGATATAGGATACCTATAATAATACCTATCAGGTTTATAGAGAACCGATATTATGTAGGTATGTTGGTAGAGAAGTAGGTACCTATAGATACCAACTCTAAATTATAATAATATATAAGTAGGTAAAATATATGTATTAAGTAAGGTTAGGATGGCCGGTTTGTCTTGCCAAGGCCACGTGGCCTGAGGGTGAACTATTACATTACATTTTGATAGGTACCTACCTACCTATAGGAATAAAGCCACTATACATAGATAGGTGAGTATATAGATTAGTTACGTACATCTAACACAATAAAACATGATATTACATCGCATCAAAGAAATATGTATACCTACCTACCAAATAATTTCTCAAAATAGGTATTTCTATGTCATTCGTTTAAAAAACTGAATAGGTAGATAATTAAGACAAAATTCTTATTTATCACAAAATCTAAAGCATGAAATTATCATAGAAACTATTTTAAGAGGTAAAATAATGTCTTGAGATGGATAGGAAATTAAAAGATTAGCTAAAAAAATATAGGTAAATGATGTTAATTGTATCTTTGCTTGATACCTAATAATAATATTGAGAAAATAATTACATTGCAATATAACCATGGGAATAATATTTTAAATGAAAAAAACATATGGAGCATGAATAGGATTATGCATATGTGAACGATAAGCGACTAGTATCACCAAGTATTAAGGTTTCAGTAGCCATATTTTCTGTGTCAACATCACTAACTAAGGATAGATACGAATGTAATGTATGCTTAATAAATAATTACATAAATATTTCGCGGATAGGGTACATAAGAACTATTCTTTTTGTTGGTTGCAATCCTAGGATTGGTTTGCACCAAGCACTCCATCTCACCACATATCTGTGTTGTCCACTAGCCTCTTCTATTAGGTAGCTGCCACAGCGCACATTACAGATGACCTAACTGTCTCTAGGGATATCTCTATAGTTTCTGCCCTCCGTCATTTCTTCGACGATAGTACCTACATCCATTCGGATCGTTATTGGACAACCATCTTCTGGTGTTGTCTCGTTTCTCCGATACTGATCAGAGTCTGACAGATGTCAGATGTTAAGATTCTATTTGGTTGATAGTCCACCATAACAATTACCAATCAGTAAAACAAATTGTGAGTAAATTGTTCAAGTAAATTTTTCCTAGTGCAGATATGATCTCAATAGTCGTTTTAACGGAAGTTATTTCATGATTGTTTGTATTAAATTTTTGCACGGGGTATTAAAAGGGTATGTAACATTTTCAATTAATTTGAACGAATGTGTGTTTGTTTCTGGTTTACCACTAATATAAATTGACAAGTAAAACAGCGAGTAAACACGTATGTAAATAGTTTGTTTAACATGAATATACGGCACCAATAAAACCATAACGAATTACGCATTGATTTAAGTTTCCCCCGAAATATTTGCCTTTGTTAGGGGTCGTGTCTAGGCGAAGGATATGATTGAACTCGTGCGGAAGACTCTATTTCTAAATCGTTTATTACAACATTAGCTTTTGTTATAGATATATTGTTGTAACTTATTTTGAGATTTCAAATATCTTTTGTCTTTCATTTTTTATGACAAATTATTGTAACTATGTTAATAGAGGTGAAGTAGGAATTTGGAAAGAATATTCCTTTTTTAATCTTATTTGTTTTGAGATATTTCAAACATATTCAATTATTAATCAATCAACTGTCGATATCGCAATTATCTGGTATTTTTTGTGAAATATTTAACCGCCAATACATTTTATTTTATAGGTACTATCTATGCTTTATAAATATTTTTTTGCAATATTAAGTAGGTAGGTACTAACCTGTATGTGGTAAATTAATTCACCATAGATACGTGAATAAATTTTTCCTCTGACGAGATCTAATGTAAAAAGTGTATGTTATCAAAGTTTTAGTTTTAAAAAACGCGAAAGTTTTTTGATAAAAAAAAAACACTATAATATTATTAAACAGACAAGTGATTCTTGCATCGATTAAAATACAATAAATATATTTCTCTAAAAACAAATAATAACGTATGTAAGATAGCGAGGGGCGCATGGATGACTCGAAGCAGCCCAGTGCTTCCTCTCTCCCCTAGGCAACGCGTGTAAGTGAAAAAACCATAAAAGCAAATTCTTGGTTACCCATAATAACTTTTTGGGTTTGAAATGATTATGTGGGCATAATGGGTCTGCAGGATAGAAATTTGACGCCATATGCAAGCGCGAAACTACATCGATTAGCCGCCATTGGGCAGTCAATCGGAACGAGGTATGGAAGGAAATAAATTGGTAAAGTATGACAGAGACATAATTATTATTACATACATACAGACAAACATATACCTATAGACTAACGGTTACACGGGTTATTTATTACATTTTTTTTTCCAAAAATCGAAAACTCATCTATTCAGGCCAGTATAATATATTAATTTATATATTTGTAACTTTCTGTACCTACATAGTTAATATAATTTTTACAATGGCGGGCTTTTTGCCAGATGGCAATTTCTGCAATCCAAACATAGATAATTTTAAATAAACAATATACCTCGGTATCACACGACAAAAACAAAAAGAAATTAAAGATTACAGAACAGTTCATCGTAATGAAAGAGAAACAAAAGGATCGATGAGTTCCTAGAAATCAGGTATTATCAGATAGATACTTATTATTTATCAAATATTAATTCAACTCCATTAGGTAGGTACTTATAAATTTTTCAAAAAACATTATTCCTGATCTGCTCGTATTAACATTGACGTCATGTTATACCTATACGTAAATTACCTAGTTGTAGTTGGGAAAAAAACCCTTATAACGAGGAATCAAACTCGGGAATTATGGCACAGAGGTAAAATACCAAAGGTATTCTTAAAGCTTGACTATTCACAAATCTTCGGTTATTAAATTGACTATTCACAAATAAATATTTAGTTCTTACATTAAAAAAAATGTTTACCATTTACATAAGTATAGCATCAGTTTAAAAAAGTTATGAAATTAGTTGATATTTTATATTTCACGAATTACATGTTAAAATTTTAGAACTGATTATATGTACGTTGGTTTGTAGCTTTGTAAACGACGTGTTTTTCGTTAATATTATAATATTTGAGTACAGAAATATTATCTATCAATGTGGATAAATATTTACGTATGAATGTTTTATGTATTAAACGATGATGATTGGTCCATCAATTTGAATACGAATTGATTGACAACCAGACAAGTAATGTTGGTGATAAATTCGTCATTATTGTCTATATTATCAAACAAAGAGAATTTATTGTTCATCAATAATATAAAATGTTATTTATAATCGATGTATTACCTATCCGCCATATGTTGTTTGGTATCTTGTGATGGAACCCTTTCTGCTTTCTATTGAGGACATTAACAATGTCTAAACCCAATCGATCAGGGCTTAATTTGCTTTTTAGGAAATTTGATGTATCGCCTCACCGTGAGGTGCAAGGATGGTTATTCCAGGGAGATCGTAGCAGACTGTTGTGGCGTGAGAACCTTAACTATTACTAAACACTAAATTGTTTATTGGATTTTCCATGGCTTATTGCTTTTGTTAGGAGCGAGGGGCGAACCACGATTTTGTTTTAATTTTGTTTGGCCCATTATTGGTCACGTATATTATAAAGAATATTCATAATAAAATTATTATTTTTTATGGTCTTCGGGCTATATCGCTTGATTCAAGTGATTTTCTTAAAGGAACTTACATAAACGTCTAAATATTACACCTACAATTACCATTAACTGTGAATAAAAACATTTTGGTCTGGAGATAAATCGTTCGTTACAAAAAAATTATATAAGGTATTTTATTTAATATTGTACCAGTATGAAATATAGTAAACCCAGGTATGCACCGGAGAATTTTTAATTTCAATCGCAGATATTTTTGATGTATAAAAAATAAGCGACAAGTATCTAATTAATTATTTCTTCGACCTAATCTATAGATCAAAAAGCCCGCCAGTGTATAAATTATACGTATAAAAAATTATAAATAAATAAATATTAAATGGATGGTCGCAGAGCGGTTAGTACGCTGGATACGTAATACAGTAGTCGATAGTTCGAATCCTGCCATGACCGATTTCATTCACAATATGCACAAGCATTTAGGTATACGTAATTTAGGGAATGTATGAGAATGTAGGTATATATATGTAGGTAGTTGTTACAAAGACATTCTTTCTTTAAAAAAATAATAATACAAATATAACGATAGCCTTTTGTGTTATAATAATAATAATTTATTTAGCGCCGTTTAATGATTCAAGATCACTTCAAGGGCGCTGACAGTTTATAGTTACATGCCGCTCTACGAAACAAAGCTGTTTTCAGTCCTTTAGTGAAAGTGCTCTTGCTTTGAGCACTGCGAACTTCTGGAGACAGTGCATCCCACTAAAGGACCCGCTCACACCAAAGCATCGGTCATAGACTAAATAAACTATTTTCATAGTAAAACAAATATTCAGATATTTTTTGGATAAACTGATGATTTGGAACGATTTTTATAACCAGAATAAAGTTTTTTTCAAACAGAAGTTTGCAAAATAGGGAACAAAGATTTTATTAAACGGAATTCTGGTTTTGAGTGAATATATTTTTCTATATTAAATTAATAAAAGTGAATTTGTCGATAGGTCTGCATCGGAAAAATTGGTCACTTGACCCCGTTCCAAATTAGTCATTAAAATGATGCATCAGATATCAGAGACCTCGTCAGAGGGATTCTGTTCCATAGAAAAGTCCCCCTCGCCCCAGAGCAGCGTTGCTCTCCGTCTCCGCCCGCCCCTGGACGACCGACAAAGGAAAGTTAGCGACGTAATTAGGACTCGCAACGCTTAATTGTCAGGCGACACCGGGACAGAAGCAGAGGCGGCTCGTCTTGTCTAACCCACTTCAAAGATTATTATTTTAATTTGATCGATTAAACGGGGATGGAAATCACGAACACAGCGGGATCAAGTCACAAGGACAGTATTGTTTCAAATTCAAATACTTTATTCACTTACATTGTTTAAGAATCTCGCGTATATTTTTTACTGTCATTTTTTTATTTTATCAAGGTATACGAGTATTTAAAACTTTCATCGAAAAACATGTATTTGATATCAATGCGCTACGTTCTGCGTTATATCAATTTATCAAATTAGTAATAAATATTCCTATATTTTCGAAATTTTCCAATTTTCTTCCAGGGTTTGCCTAGTACCTAGTTTTATTGTTTATTTTACTCATTGTTTTCTATTATTTTCAATCTATACGATTAAAAAAAATGTCCAGTCTTCCGGAAGTGGCGTTACTCCGAAGACCAACAACATCGATCTAGATAAATGAATTGTTTTATTTTTTTATGTAATTTATTCTCAAATATGCCTTTAGCATGTCGTAGCTTGTTTGTATAAGACGTCAGTTGTTCGTTCATGGTTAATGTTTTATCATGAAGAAAGTAACTAAGGAAGTCACACAACATGTGATTGATTATTTTTTGATTATGCCATTTGATCAAATTATAACATCAAGGGCGTCAAGATTATTTGCAGACATTTTATTTTTGATGATTTATTATTATTACAACGAATTAAATTTAAATATAAGTACCTACCTACACAAAACATATTGTATAAACAAAGCACACAGGATGCTTGTTATTATTAGGTATACATGTTTCATAAAGATAGTACGAGTATTATGTCTTAGTATGTTTTTCTTCATTGCAATAAAATGCTTTTATATTAGGTATTCCCCTTCATTTATTTCTGAAAGTTGTCTTCAATTCATTATGTAATGCTGTCTTGCTGCAATTTTCGTTTGTATTTTGATGCCATCTATGACGGTCTTATGTAATATTTAAGTTTAGGTAATTGTATTTGGAATATTTTTTCCGCCACCTATTAAAAAATGATAAATCTTTAGCTATTATTAAAATCAAAATAGAATCGGACACACAGGCCGAATATGACAACGTTACATTAAAAAAATACAATGTTTATAAATTCTGTAACTAAATAATTTATAATAATCGACGGATATAATTTTAATAAACCTGAAATTTTAATAAAATTAAGTTTCATATAAAATTTCGTTTACTCTTAAAAATTTGTATTCAATGCATAATACGTACATTTCTCTTACTTAGGTACGCTTCTACTTCTAAGATGAAAATATGAATTAATTTCGGTGAAGTTTTATAAAAGTTTGTTGTTATTAAGAGGATTTTTATTATGAGAATTGGTCATATTATGATGGTAACTTTTCTATATCTGCGTGTTTTTTTAATCAATATCTTGTTTCCTCGTCAATATTAAATTTGAAGTCATCAAAGACAATCATGAAAATTATAATTATATTTTGGACACCAAACAATATACCTAATTGAGAGCGTAGGAAAGTATATAACGTCGTTGTATTTAATATAATAATATAATGGTCTGTCTAATTGTAGGTCGTAAATAATTTGAATTAGTTTAAATTGCTCAACTAAATGTTACTCGAGGGAGCCATATTGCGGTCATTCACAACACCAGCACAGACAACGATGGTCAGTGCAATTATTTACATAATTATGTCTGCATCAAATAGAATATATTATGTAGGTATAGATACCACATACATATATGTAGCTATAAATCAATATGTTATATAAGCGTGAAGTATAACATATTACGTAGGTACATATCCAAGAAGACAAAATACCTACATCGGTTCTTATGTTGTTCTATCATTTTTTTTTTTTGTTATTTTAGGTATACCTAATAAAAATCAATTACGTACATTGATAATAATAAAAAAATAATATTTCATAAGGGGGGGGACTGCTGCCAACGTACCTATTTTTCAATTTGATATAGGTACCATCATTATTTCTTATCAAATCGTTTTGAAAAAAAATATTTAGATAGTTTGGGTATTAATAAACAAAAATATACCTTAACTATTTGATAATATTCTGTATAAATTCTTGTTGAAAAATAATGGAATACCCCGATTTTCAACGTTTATCATATATTTTTAATAAACTATAAGGCGTAGAGTAATATATTTCTTTTTAAATTAAAGAAGACAAAAATATCTAGAAAATGTAGTAAGAAAAGTTTTTTTGGTTTATTTACTTAACCTGATACGTTAATGCAACGTCATATCATATTTTTCCAGGTATTTTGTTCTTCTTTAATTTATAAAAAAAAGTATTGCTCTATACCTTATATTTTTTTAGAAATTTAAGATAAATGTCTAAAATCGGAGTATTCTTATTATTTACTTACAAGAATATATACAGAACAAAATCAAAAAGTTAAGGTATATTTCTCTTTATTAATATCCAAACTAACTAGGTTATTTTTTTCAAAATGATTCGTTTAGTAATAATGATGGTATATCAAATTGAAAAAAAAGGTACGATGGCAGCAGTCCCCCCCTTAAAATTAAAGGTGGTATATAGAGATCTATTTATCCTTCAGTTGAGATCGGATCTCGTGATCGAAGTAGGAACATAGTCATTGACTTAATTCATTTGTTTCTAATAATAAGTACCTATCTGCCTACATTCTGGTTGAACAGTAAACTGATTTCACATTCCGCAACAGAAATCCAACGCTCATCAGTGAATGTAACTCATCAATATCGTGCATTTTTTTAGGACGAATATTCTTAATTTCCATATTTTTCAATAGGTACCTAATTCGTTTTTGACTGTGTACATTATTTTTGTCTCCAAAATGATAGATTTATTTTTTCAAACGACTAAGTATGTAGGTATTATGATGTCCTTCTGAATAATCATGATTATAACAAATTATAAAATAAAGGTGTATCTACACCTGTAACGATGAGTAATCGTGAGTCAGTTATCTGTAACAGTCCATGTTCATTATTAGATAGGTAGGTACCTACTGGAGATTATTACCTCACTACAATATAGTAGATAGGTACCTACCTACCAAGTAAGTCAATCTTCTCATATAGGGGCGTTGTTTAAACGCCTCTACACGCTTTCGATCCTATACATATTATTTGCTTGCCCTTATGTAGGTACGTCATTTTTTAAATCTTTTATTTTA
The DNA here is from genome assembly GCA_963576475.1 of Molanna angustata. NCBI lineage: Eukaryota > Metazoa > Arthropoda > Insecta > Trichoptera > Molannidae > Molanna > Molanna angustata. The sequence continues at coordinate 19,364,441 of OY754970.1, forward strand.
TTACCAAGATATTATGATATTATTGTTATGATTCGTGTTCGTTCCGCATTATCGTGTTGTTTTTGTAGATTGGTCACACTGTGGTTTGATGACGAGACCAATATAAGTATAATATATAGAGATACCTTAATCTACCTAAGACTGATGAAGATGTGATTAGTTATTATATAGGAAGGTGCAATCTTAATTATTTTTTAAGAGAAAATAACCTGTAGGTAGAAATACCTATTTATTATTTTCAACATTTCTCCATAACTATCTCCTTAACTATGTATTGTAGAGAAATACATCTTGTTAATACATAAAATCAATGTGAATGACCGAAAAAATTTTTTCATTACAAGTCAGGTTTGTTTTTAAAATGCAAAAAATCAACGAATTTGGGATTCCGATTATTTATTTAAATCACGTAGGTACCTATACCTATACCCTTTTTAACGCATGCGATATTTACCCTTATTAACACGTACTTTCGTAGTGCATTAGGGGTTTTTAATTCATCGTGTTTTCAGTCACTATATTTAGCGTTATATGCCCTCTTAAGCTCATTGTGAATATATTATAGTAGGTACCTATATATTATAATATATCCACCTTAGTTACTCACTGATTCTATGACGCTGTGGTTCGAAAATGGAACACTAAATATCGTTTCGTAAAATCCTGTTTTTCCATCACCCTGTCATATAATATCCAAAGGCCCCGGGTTCGATTCCCGGTGGAGACACGGTGTTTTCAGTCTGGATCTGTGAGATGATTAATATCGTACCTAAGTCTCCAGAATGTGGCAACTTGTTATTGGGTGCGTGTTAGATTAATATTTGACATAGTACCTGTTAGTTGCCCGTGAAGCAATATTAAATAAATAAAATAATATGGATGCCTCTGTTCCATATATTGAGAAATAAGCTTCTACTTTCAAATTTCAAAGGAATTTTTATGGATATTTTAGAGAAACCTACCCTTGATTTGTATTTCATATTTAATTCGTATTTCTATAATAATTTACTTCTAATAGATAAATTATATTTAAATTACTCGGCAATATCAAACGCACATTAGATATATTTTATTGGAAATCTAACATGTATGATGTAAGTAGGTACCTACCTATTATGTAAGTAATATTGTGGACTATATTTTCATATTATTTTTATGGCCTACGTATACCGGTATGTATCCAAAGTGTTGAATGCAATCGATTATTGTACATAAATATATGCTCACACATAAAGGGGGGCGTTTCATTTGTATAGATCAAATATGGCACATTGAGGTGAAAGGAATAATAATTTTACCAAATGGTCGAGTACTCAATCAAAATTATGACAGCTTCTGGATGACTCGTCAGTACCGTAGGTTGAGTAATGTGACTCAAATTGTTGTATGGATTGATGTTTTTTTATCTCTCCCCCACCCGAAACAGATGTCAGCGTTAGAACGTGACAGAGCATTATTTTCAGTTTGGTTCAGCCGACCTCGTCCCTGTAACATTTGCCGACACATCAGGATCGAAACTAGTTAATCTATAAATATATTTAAAATAAAATATTAGGATAAAATTATATTTAGACTTAAAATACAGTATTTTACCACACACTTTTATACAATTATTACACTAATACTGAAACTTTCAGAATTTGTGCATTACCCATGACAGTGCATGTTAAAACTGATTCAATGAATATTTTGAAAAAATGGAGACTTTTCCTCTTTCATACTAATTTAGTGTAATTAAATCGAATATTTTTATAGTTGTAGGTAGGTATATATTATGTACCTATCTACGCAAACATTGGATTTTTTCCCTGTCAAAAACAAATTTTAACTTCTCAATAGAGACGAAGATGAAACATTATAGGAGAACCAAGAACTCAAGGCAACTTATAATTCTGGCGCGGTATTTTCACCTCATGTGTAAGGACAGTTCCATTGTTTACAATTCAATTTCTCAATAGCGTTACAAACATGTTTCATCGGCATTTAATAGATGGCGGTGTTGTTTTTTCAGCTTATTTTCAAACGAACAGATTTACATGATTTATCTATATAGAACTTACAAAAATTGGATTGATAAGGAACCCAATAGGAAGGCATATTATGTGAACGTTGCGCAAGCGCACAAAGTGATCACGCATACTTACGTGAAATATTTTTCATTCCAACGTGAAGAAAAGTTTGAAAAGTGAGTCCTCAAAGAGCAAATAACACGTACCTAGGTACCTGTCAAATATTAATTTGACACGAACCTAATAATAAGTTGCTACATTTTACAGACTAATCTTGCAAGTAGTCTAATAAATCCAAACGGAAACAAGACCGTATAATTTATATATTTCCATTTATAACTTCAATTATTTAGTTTCAAAATCTTCGTAATTTGGATACGAGTAACCAAATGTCTAGTAGGTAGTCATTATAATTTGGTTATAATTTTTTTCTTTTTTCTACGCTATGTTATGTCAGGTTAATACTTTGGCATTAGGCATCTCTTGAGCTAACCAGAACATACAGAGCTCCTCCACTCTGTGAACTATGGTCCATTCCCTGATTTTTCTAAGTCATGATATCTGACTCCTTACACCACACCGCGACTACCCTCTATATTTCATTATGAGGTGCAGTGGACCTTATTTTTTATTGCTGTTAATAATTAGGTATTATAAATAAATAAAATCAAAAAGCAAACATTCCATCATGTGTTTATTAGGTCATTAAGAATTAGGTGGGTGGTGGCTGAATGGCCAGTAATCCAATGGTTGCGAGTTCGAATCCTGCTGCGGCCGATTTCGTTCTATAGCACAATCAATGCTTAGTTTATATTATGTACAAATGTATCTACGTTTTACAAGGACATACTTATTCTTTTAAAAAATTGCTTGAGAAATAATTTTAAATTATTTTGATGCCAGCACAGAAGTCCAAAGCTGAGAACACAACACACAATTAAAAAAAGCGCAATGTTCTTATTAAATTTACTCTTTTTTTAATTCTTAATATTATTGACACATCGGGCACTAACGTACGATATTCACTCCCCGTTACCTTCACTGTTCCATAATGAGGGTCCGACAGCCTTGAGTGGCCGCAAGGACCACAGCCATGGCTTGATTGCTGTCGGGGCCTTGCCTCTCTTCTTCTTCTTTTTCTTCATTTTTTATAACTATTTCACTTTTTTTCCGCCGCCACACTACACAACAGGGAAAAAAGCCATCAACAATGTAATGGAAAGTGGCGCCGCCATGTCGGGTCGGCTCCCTGTTCCCAAAACATGCATCACAACTAAACCTATTTGTACCTCCTTCCCACTATTAACAATTCCATAAGGAATAATTAATTAGTATTGTCACATCATGAATTAGTGTGAACCTCGATACCTACTGTATACCTACATATACCTAAGGTGTTTGGTTTTGTGAATATATACTATAAATAGATACATTCCATCACACCATTTCCCTTGTTGAATAGCCAGAAAGTAACAAGGAAAGACATATTTTATACGTATTGTTGTAAACAAATTCTCATCGCTTTATGTACCTACTGACTCGTCTGTTCCCCTGGTCTGTTTTTATATTCGCTGAAAATCTCACACATAGGTAGGTACTTAGTACAAAGAGTGAATAGTCTATATTTGTCAGTTTTGTGTATTTCAATATCTTGATAGAAATGCTCATTTCATATCAGGGCATCACTTTAATTCCGATTGCAGCACTAAAATACCTGATATCTGTTCTTTTTCATAGTTATAAAATTACCTTTTCTTCTTCTTCTATATTGTTTGCCTACTGTCAAACGTTGTGATCCATTGATAAATATTAGCTAGTGGGGAGATAACAGTCATAACATTTATTTGATCTGTTCATCTTAGGTGACTCTCCCCTTTAACGTCAACTTAAACTGTAGTATATATACCAGCTTATAGGCACTTGATATTTTTTCGGACACAATTTTGACATGTTGTGTATACATCTAAACATACCTTATTTTTTTAAATTAATTTTTGGCGTTCCACCCGATATCGAGTGATATAGCATATGTACATACCTTCTTGCGAATCTTATTTATTTCTAGGGGAAATTTATATGGATGAAATATCGTGAAAAAAATTAGTATAGGTACCTACATCAGTATGTAGGTGCCTACTATTCATTAATTAATTTGTAGTGTACCTATAACATACTTTAGCAATAAAGTAACATAGAAAACTAATGTATAGGTAAGTAAAATTGTTATAAATTCCTAGGAAGGTAGGTACCAACCTACATATTATAATTCAATAACAATACTAACTTGGTCTAGGTATACAAAGTAGGTATATTAAATAAATAAATAAATAAACATCTTGATAAATTACATATTTTTATTAAAGCATTAGGACAACGGATATAATATAATGCACGTTCCACTCATCAAATAGGAAAGTAGGTAAATATGACGAATCTTCATTAGTGTTAGTAGATATGTAGGTACCTACCTACCTATAGTAGATATGTAGGTACATGGAGAAAGGTGTTACTGTGGGCCAAGATATTAGGTATGTAGGTACCTATCCCTAGACCCTTCGTTAAGGGACTTGGATGTGATAAGGATCGTTACACTCAACGCGTTTACGGTTAGACTAAGTAACCTATGAAATTAATGGACACGTGATTAAATATGTAGGGAATATTATTATCTGTGTTGGTAGGTAACTAATTGGTGGAATAATCATATTTGGATCATCATTTTTGTATCCATGTACCTACCTACTTACCTACAATGTAGGTAGGTACATTATACCATGGTCATAGAGCGTTGAATACTCTGTTTTAAGCAGGTGGTAAACTATTAAGAATTTCTATGTAGGTATAATAGGTAGCTACCTACATTGCTTAAGATAATAGTTGGAATAATATGTTATTTATTTATTTATTTGGGACAATAACAGCTTTATGATATAAAATATGAGTAAAAACTACGAATTTATGAATAAATATTAGATAGGTAGGTACATGTCCACATGTGTCGGCCTTCGTGGCTCAGTTGGTAAGATATCTGATTGCTGAGCCAAAGGTCCCGGGTTCGATTCCTGGTGGAGACACAGTTTTTAATTGTGAGACGATTAATATTGTAAGTCACCAGAATGTGGCAATTTGTTATTGGGTGCGTGTTAAATTAATATTTGACATAGTACCTGTAAGTTGCCCGAGAAGCAATATTAAATAAATAAATAAATAAATTAACAAATGAAACTACTTAAATACTAGAAAAAAATCTACATAGGTTCATATGAGTAAGAAAATATGAAAAACTGAGAAAAAAACATATTTATGGTAACAGTAACAGAAAAATATAAAACTAAGTGAGGAAAAACTGAGAAAAATCAAACTGATGGCAACAGTTACAGAAATAGGTATATATAAACTTATGAATAAGAAAATATGAAAAACTGAGAAAAAACCTATGGAAACATAAACAAACATATGAGTATGAAAATAGGTATGAAAAACTGTGAAAAAACAAACTTATTGTAACAGTAACAAGATAAAGATGTGGAGAATGAGGAGGAAGTATATGAATAGAAATATAAAAGGAGAGGAATGTGAGAGATATAGAACAAACTGATGGAATGCCACAACTTTCGTCTAAGAAATCTGTCCACCCTCGCTCATAAACTTCTCTCTGTAATTATTATCTGCGTCGCTGTCCTCGTTGCTGAGGGTCGATCGTGGCCATCTTTCCTCATTGTCCTCAAAACAATTTGGATTGCACATCTTTTGACACGCCGCCGTCATCATCGTTCCAACCACCGATGATAGATGAGGAATAATTATAGAAACTAAATGTTTTATTAGGTACTTGCTACTCGGGCCTAGGTTGCGGCTCTAAGGGCCTAGGCAGTAAAGGCGGGGGTGGGCGGCCGACGCTGTTGTGCCCTCGTCAATTCTGTACTTAGAGAAGAGCAGGACGGACGTCTCTAGTCTCGCTCGGCAGTTACTCGTCAAACTGTGGCGAATGTTGTTGTGTGGTTCGGGCACACCGCCGGCGCAGACGTCGGGTCAGACATCCTGTGTTGACAACTAGACGTCAAATCTGACAGGTGATGATTGCGTCGGATGCCCCCGGTGTTAGCCCGCGGAACCTTCGGACGCCAACACGAGGACCGAGGGGTGCGGGGGCAAGCCCTTCCGTTCGATCGGTTGTGCTAGGGGCTTGCCCCGGCTGCCGATCTTAAGCGGTTGCCCCGCCGTTTGAGGTTGGATTCTCGGGGGCAGTGGTTGAACCCGATGGATGGTGGATATTTTGTGTTTGTCCGATGTTGCGGCTGCGTCCGGTGGTGAACAGGGCCAATGGGCTCTATAGCATCGCCGGCGTGGAAGTGGATCGCGATCTCCCTCGATGATGGCAGTACAACACCGGTAGAGCTTTAGCCTCCTTTACAATGGATTTACAAGCCTTGTCAGCAGCAACTGACATCCATCACAAGCATTCATCATCATATTCAAATATAAAGTGACATTGTTCTTGGTGTTCTCCCGATCTGACGACATGTCCAATCCAAGCCAATCTTCTAGACCTGGGGGGCATGTCTGGTCAACCGACGAAATCAAAACCATCCATGTTTACCCATATCATGGATATTATTATCATATGGAGTTCTGTAATAGGATATTATTGAACCCCATATAATAATTGTATCCGTGATATGGGTAATCAAGAGGGTTTTGATTTCGACGTTTGACCAGACTTGCCCCCCTGATCTCACTAGTGATTATTGGTTGCCCTGTCAATGTGCGAATTTCCTGATTTCTCCTTGATCTCCAGGTTCTTGCCGCATTTCCCGACCTTGGGCTTAAAATTTTCCACAATATCCTGATTTCAAACGACATGAATCTTTGTTGGTCCTCGAGTGTCAAGACCAGGACTCAAACCATACAGAATTACCGATTTAATTAGGACATTAGGTTATTATAGCTTAGAAACACTAATAATGTTAGTTATATTATAGAAGTAAAAAATCATAACGGATTAATAACGGACTCCCGATAGGGAAAAAAATCCAATGTTTGTGTACCTATAGTTATGCAATTAAAAAAGAATATTCGATTTACATACACATTGGCACAAGTAGGTAAACAAAACAAAAATGAAATAATATTTCTGGCGCAGTTCAGGGGTGACATCTGTGTGTGACACCGTCATCTCATTTACAAGGACTGATGCTTTCATTGTTTACAAATAAAAATTAATTTCTCAATTTCTCAATGGATGGCGTTACAAAAAGGTTTCTCCGTTACTCCATAGATGGCAATAGTAATAATGCATTATTTTCAGGTAAAATGTTACACACTGTTCAAATATAGTTATAGAACTTTCAAAAATTACATCGATAAGAGAACTCAATAAGAAGGCATAATTGGTGAACGTTGCGCAAGCGCATAAGGTGATCACGTAAACCAGCCGATGACAGGTCGTAAGCCCTGTAGGTGCCTCGAGTTCCTGGTTCTCCTACAATATCCCAACTTCGTCTCTATTGAGATGTTGAAAAAATGTTTGTCAATAAAAATATCACGGATTACTAGTTCTACGAATTTTATTACTATTAGTAGGACGACCGTTTCGCCTTGTAAAGGCCTTTTAACTAATAATAAAAACATGTTTTAAATTTATCCTACATTGAATGTTCAGATAAATCTTGTCACGAGGGTGCATAACTGTATATACCTAATTATTGCTTCTAAATTTTTATTTTTCAAAATTTGGTTCACATTGAAAAGAGAAAATTATAATCCTTTGATCCATTGTCTCTTGGTCAATTGGAATCTTTTGATAGAATATTTTAACGGGGAAAGTTTGCTTAGGTTATACAGTATAGGGATGATCCTAGTTAGATACGATGATTATTATCAGGGGGTTGATGGGAGGATGAAGATTGTGACAATCGATACTGCAACGCAGGAGGGTGGCTTCCGCCAATCAGAGCGAGGGGCGTGTCCATCCCCTTCCGCAGGCGCCAGCTGTCACCGATACATTGTCTCGGGGTTACTTCTGGGGGTGCATAACCCCCCACACACACACACATACATTTACCCCTAAATAAAACATAGCCTTTTTGATAGACATCGTAGAGTGAGTTGTTTTATATCTTTTCGATTTTTCGCTTGTCTCTGATCTTGAATTAAAGAATTAAACAATGCAAAGCTAAACTAGGAACTCAATATAAGTGATACATAAAGGGAATGAAATTGTCTTTTTTGTGGTACATAGTACCTACATAGTAAAATAATTATTTTAGACACTGATAATGAAGCTCTAGATGAACATGTAATCTACCACCAAGTAAGAAAAAAATATATCAAATACATACTATTATTATTCAGAAGCGGAATTGCTCATAGAAGACGAAAATCTTGGCTTGCCTATGATTATAATAGCTATGTTAAATTCAATAACAAATATTTTTTATTTGTATTGAAACCATACTACAATATTAAAAATTGCAATTGTATGTAAATTACGGTGCTTTACTGGGCCACAAAAGTAAATATTATTTTGGCATGTGATTTAAAAAATATTTTTCATGGCCACTGGAACGAACAATGATGCTAAAAGAAACATTTCATTTTCGACTTTTCTCAATTTTCTCACAGGGTTTGCCTAGTCCGAAGGTTCTAGACACGCCCTTGATTATTATAATTTTTATTATTATTATTATAGTTGGACAATTTTTATAGCATTAACGCGCTTTAAGGATAACAATTGTTATCCTTAAACGTCACCTCAAGATCACTTTATATTAAGCTTATAAACTAAGAAACCTAATAAACCAAACAAAACTAAACTAAGCTATAGGTGTAGGCATGATTTTCGCCGAACATCTTGAACGAGCTTCCGGTTGCGCAGAGCGCAAATTTGTCTTTTTGCTTGTTTGGTTTACGTGCAAATCGCCCTCTTCTCGGCTAAAAGTTCAAGTTGTTTGGCGTCAACTATACAGTCAACAACTTGCTTCTTATTTTGACATAGGTATACATATATCTTTAACTCATAGATTACCTATAGTTCCTGCCTAATTACCAGTTGTCACAATTTAGAAACTTATTAAGTAGGTATGTTGATTTTCTCTCAAATCTGACTAAATAAAATAAAATAAAAATAAATATACTTTGGGTGAAAATATGTGTTTTCACTAAAAATCGAATATTTTTGATAAGAAGATAATTGTGTTTGAAAAATATTGTTAAGTCGATAATGACTTTTGAGAACCTGTAGGTATGAATTTATTGTAAGAATAAATAGGTATACTTGAAGTAGAAAGCAAAAGAAATAATTTGTATCCATCAATTTATGATATAAATTAGTTCCTATATTTAAATGACGCCACCCATATCGGATTCTCCCACATCATGTTTAAATAATAAAAAGTTGGTATTGGTTGACACTTTGGTAGGCGGATGTTTTAATTCAATAACAGATCGAAAGAGATCAATTTTCAATACATCTTTCATTCAAATGAGATAGAAGTTGTTAAGTTGGAACATCAAATGAAGCAGTAGCAATAACTTAGTATCACCAATCTACAAGAGATAAAAAAACCAAGTCGGTAGGTTGGTAAATAACAGGTAGGTAATCTGGTAGATATGTGCAAAATAAGACCGAGTATAGAATGACTTACGAAATTCATCGTTTTGCGAAACAGAGTGAAAAATAAAAAAAAATACATATTTTTTTCTATTCTATTATTGAGCTTAAAAGTACGTCATGTTTCGGGAGCGCTATTAGGTATCTCATCGATGACCAGACCAGGGGGGCAAGTCCAGTCAGACGGCGAAATCAAAACCATCCATGTTTACCCATATTACCTATGTACTTTTATAATTATCTTATGGAGTTCTTTAATATCTTAAGATGTTATATATTCATCATATGGGTAAACATAGATGGTTTTGATTCCGCCGGTTGAACAGACTTGTCCCCCTGGGAAACTAATCGTCATTTTATAATCGTAACAAAAATACATTCTCTAAACTACTGAAAACAATTTTGTAGAGCAAACCAGGACTACGAATCAGCGCCGTTTGAATTATAAGATAAATCTCAAATATCGTAATAATATGAACAAAAATTCGAAGTAACTTATCCATTGTTCAGATAACAAGCAACTTTATTATTATTTTTTTTTTTAAATTGGTAACTAAATATCTAACAATATTGGATTCTCAGATACGTAGCGATCTTTCGAACCCTATACACAACATGTGTTTTGACTCAATCGATTATAGGTTTATTCAATTCCAACAAGTATATAAGTCAAATAGTCTTTGGACAGTTGATGTTTTTCAGATCAGACCGAGATTATCAAATTTTGGTCTGTATTTAGTTTTTATCCATCACTAAAAGTTTCTATAACATCTCAAGGAATACGTATTTTGGTGCAGGTAGATATGTTCGCCTAAATGAAATTAATTCAAAATTGAATGTGTATTTCTGGGATGGATGGTACCCAATCTAGCTTCAAACAGTAGCTAGGCGCAACTAGTTTTTAATTGATTGTCACATAAATCAGCAGGTTTCATTAACCAAAAGCCGTTCCTTCTATAATAATATTCGGTGTGTGGTCATTAATAATGTTTCGATAACCGAGGGATACAGAGGAGAGAATTAATAACACTTTGGACCAAGGTAGGTAGGTACCCATATTAATATCGTCTGAAACACGACCTGTAAACATTGTGGGAAAAAACAATATATGAAATGGCGTATCAGGATGCCTTTATCGTGATACGTAAAATGAACTAAGGAACTCTTTTTATCTAACTTTTGATTTCGGCGATTGAGATTGTGTTTCGATTGTAGAAATCCATAGTTATAATGCTATACTTCAAACAAGATTGAATATTCTACTAAAATTTTCTTGAAACTCTTTTTGCTGATATTTTATCAAAAATTCAGTGTTCTTTATAAAAATTCCTTGAATCGTGGTTGAATCACGATTCAATTGAACCCGGTTCAAAGTCTTATTCTACGTTCAACTGAAACTTTATTTATATATTATTTATATTGACTCTGAGTCTCTTGTTGGGAGTCTTCCAATTAATTATTCCTTTCGTAGTACTAGAACAAATCTTACTTTTAGATTGCCTCTCTACAGAACTAACTATGTCCAAAATTCATTCATCCAAAGGGCATGTAACATTTATAATGTTTTTTTAAAGAATGTTGATATTTTTTGACATACTAAATGAAAAATATGAAAATGCCATCTCAGAGACCCTTAGAGGTTTACGGTAGCTGATTCCTGTTTTGTTCTTTTTGACTACGAATGGCACAACCTTCGTTTCATTCTTTTTGTCCTTTTTATTCTGAATTTTGAGTAGGTACCTACTAAATTTTAAATAGCAATTTGTTTTACACTGTGCAGCTTAAAAATATAATGTAATATCCGCAAACAAAATTGGTCTATGATATATTGATATAATTGAATTTGTTGTAATATTAGTTTGTATGACTGTATGTTTGTTAGGTTTGAATAAAATAAAAAAAAATACCCGGTTAAAATATTTTTATATATTTTTTTATTACAAATACCAAAAATTACATTATTTTAACTAAGCAATATAACAAATAAATTGGGTTGGTTTGTACCACCTCTCTAGGCCAGGCCTGTTCCGAGTTAAGTATTTGAACCGTAGTTCAATTTATCTCGATATTGAGCTCTAGTTCATACGACAGCACCGAATACTTTTGCAAATTTGGTTTTCATGACCACATAACAGTATGCGCGGCACGGAACGCATGCGGGCCCAATAATAGTATTGTCAAACTCTATCTGTAATTTTTGACATTCGATATTTTTGTTTGAATTCAACGTCGATCGAAAAGTCTAATGGATTTAATCGTTTTTTATATGTTTTTCTCGTATCTCGTGAAATGACAAGTATTACCAGTGTCACTACCCCCGTTGCCGGTTCTATTTGCCCTTTGAGTTGAATCACGGTTCAACTTTTGATCCATGTTTATATTTAGTGATCAAATTTGGAATCAACCGTAATTCAGTATTTGAACCTAACACTGATCTTGTTTCTTAGGTAGGTAGGTACTTCAACTTCACCCCCAAACTATTGTAAACTTCGATTTATTTTTCCTCTAGTATTATTTACCAAACATACATCTCTGGGAGTATTGGATCATAATATAAAGTTTTCTTGGCACATATTTCTTATCTCACATTCATTCATTCTTTGAGACATTTGATGATTTGCATATTCTTTTTATTTCTATGTGCTTTAATCTTAAATATTGTTTTAATGAGTATCACGGTATACAAAAAGCATAAGAGACTCAATATTAAACATCTGCCATGTTTCATACGATAGATAATAATAGTTGATTCACATATTGTTATTCGTCTCGTAGTTTTGAGTCAGCTTGGTTATAATAGTGCTGTTATATGTTTGTAAAAGGACAATAAAAATATTGGTGGTAGGTATGTATGTTGGTACCTATCTAATACAATTTAAGAATGATCCCGAATAAAATATATTATAATATTATGTTATGAAGTGGTCTAAAGAGAACGGTAGCTTTGAATATAAATACATAGTGCCCCAGGGCCAATGTACAGATGAGCTTCTGTACTCGTGAGAAGGTTTGACCTGACACTAACAATATTATGTGTGATAACAGGGTTGACACAATTTATATAGGTACCTACTATAAAATGGTCTATGAATGATTACTATTTAAACAGCTGCCGTTGAAAATTAACTTAAGGATTTCAAAAATGGTAAGGTTCTACTTCCATAATTTATATTATTGTAAATATATATCGGTAAAATTAATGTCAGTTAAGTGGCTTTTTTTTAAATGTGGTACAAGCTAGTTTTTGTGTAGTGCAAATACAGTTAAGGGTGTCAATTGAAATTTTGATTCAACTACAGAACTATTGGGATCTTGTAAGTTAAACAAAAATAAGTATTCTGATTATACCAGTAGGTACGTAAGTAGATGACATATTATGTAGATATTTAGGGAGATACACACAACATACAAGAAATGTATAGGTAATGCATACTCATGCGGTTTATTGGCTGTGTCCCACCATCTATGAGCATAAAACTGTAGTTTTTGTTTCATTTATTAGTAAAGTAAAGAACATAAAATCCTTCTAAAATGTTGACTAGCAACACATACTCACCTAATAAACATGTATTTTTTTGTGTTTTTATTTGCAATCTATCGGACTGGGATTTAGTAATAAATATTTGATTGTATGAAAAAATAAATCAGCTGGTTAGCTAATTTGAAAATTGGCAACCCTGTGAAGGTAAAGTGATGGCTACACCTGCGAGATTTACGACTCTGAAAGCAATCAGTGGGCGGCCATGTGAACCTTTAGTTTTATATTCTGCTAACATCAAAATATTAGAGCATTTAAAATGCAAACTAGAAAAATAACCTCCAGGTTCTTCGACGAAGGTTGGTTGCGTAATTAGCGGAACCAACACAAATCTCTATGTTTCACAAAAAAGACTTTTTAAAATGTTTTGTCAAAGAATTAAGATTACCTATAAGTTGATATTGTAGACTTGGATTAGTAGGTATTTATTTATATGACGGATGTTTTTGATTTCTAGGTGACCAAAATCTCATGATCTATTAATTGATGAATTTCACATAGTTATTAGGTGTGCATCAAAACTGAACTGAATTTATGATTGGAACAATGACGTAATTATAATTCAGCCCATTAAAACTAAGATTCTAAGTTCTTAATAAGTAATCTAGCATCTCTAAATAATTCAAAATGATAAGACATGCTTATCGGAATTAAACAGATGGCTATATACCTAAATTGAATCTTGGAATATGTAGTTAAATGTTCATTTAAAAAGAGACATTGCATTGGTATATTTTTTTTTTAATAAATTA